>VYZV01040724.1:13797-30383 GCA_013401275.1 Pandion haliaetus | reverse complement strand
GCTATAAAGTTCATAACCTTGGAGAATAGGGAAGCGTCGATACTACATTGTGCACAAATGTGTGTGTTTGTGTAGGACACATATTGCCAAAATTCTCTTACAAGTTTCCAGTATTCATGACTGGCACTCAAAAAGTCTGTGGGTAACATTTCATGGACTAGTGTTAATAGCCTAACAAACACTAGGAGCACAAGAAGCCTAAGAATTAAACAGATTAACAATTGATTCAGTTTTATTTTTGGTAGGAAATTTCCTATCTCAGGTTTGCATTCACTGATTTATTTTCAGAGTATTCAGAAAAACAGTTCATTATGGTGTAAACACAGAGCTTCCAGGTCACCCAGATATTGTAAATATAAATACGTTGAATCAAAACATCTGTGATTCAAATCAGGCAGCTCCTTTTAAACAGGGTGGTGACAGTGGTATAATACAATTATTATATACAGCAACAGACAGAGCAAATTTTCAGATCTCCCTGCCTAACAAATCCATTCCCGTATTTAGAAATACTCTGAGAAAAACACATGATTTTCAGAGTTGCTGAGCAAGTATAACTCCCATTATCTTCTGCATACTAATATACAAAGATGTTTGGCCCAACAGATACACAACAGCAGAAGTAATTAATTAGAACTGAATGAAAGAATGAAAGGATGACTGTGATAAACCATGGGACCTCCTTATGAATATACAGTGCAAGGGGTAAATAAAGTCTCATTTTACAGAGGAAATATAAAAAAGAAAAATGAGAAATTTTCTACAGGAAATGTTGCCATTGTACCTTCCTCAGACTCCTGTTTCTCTCCAAAAATGTTACGCCTTAGTCAGAATATGTTTCCAGTGCTGGTTACCAATCTCCCATCATGAGACATGGAGGCAGTTACATCACAGGAGCTCCTGGCCATAGCTCTCCCTAGCAGATGCAGTTAAGATAGGAGCATGACTTCTTGAAGAAAATGCCTTCTAGAAACAAGGATTCATTAGCTTTTCAGTATTCAGTTTGTCTATGTTCATTTCTTAAATGAAATGTTTGGGGTTTTTTAAAGTGCATTTTAAAAATAGTGTTTTGATAATTTAGTCATTTCTTTTTATTGGAAAAATGTAGTTCACATTGTAAAATTACTATCTGCCCTAGTCTTTTGATCATACTGCTATGAAAAGAGTTTGAACAAGAGAGTCTTTATGTTCCCTTCATCTGTCAACTTCACAGATTCAGCCCACTTATGCCTTTCCACCCAAGCAGACAGTCACTATTTTTATTTTAAAATGCCAAGAAATAAGGTAGTGGAGTCTCTCTTCCACTGGTACGTTGGCGTTCTGTCCTTACCTTGCTCTGTCTTGTCTAGCAGAACATATGTACATACATGAGAACATACAGTTCAGAAAACCATAACTGAACACACCAGGATTCACAGTGGGATCCCACTTGCAGAGAATAAGCTCTTCGCTTCTCAGTAAATTCCCCACAGGAATTTCCAGCTGAAGAAGGTAGCCTGTTTTACACAGCAGAAATTACATGAAAGGGTGGAAACCCTGCTCCACATCAGCATTGTTAGCATTTATATAGTCAAATTATTTCAGACAGTCAAATTACTGGAAAACAAATCTATCTTCAAAACACCTCCCTGAGGTCAAGACACATTGCTTCCATTCAGTGAGGGACAGATGTATTATGTGTCGTATCTGACATCATCCACTGAGTCATGGGCAAATCCAGAATATTCTCTAAGAGAGGTGAGAATGACTGAAAAGAGAAAGACAGCATTTGCCCCTGTGCTCACTCCAGTAGGTCTTGCTGCCTCTCCACAGGTGAGGGCAAACCGGTTTTTCTGCCTACTATCTATATTCTTTCATGCAGCTCAGTTAATTATAGGTTAGACCTCCTGGGACCATCCTATCTAGAATGTTCTTGGGTTTAGCAAAACTTGACCTTTCAAAACAAGAGTATATAGGGGGACTTTTGGATGACACATTAACAAATTTTATGGCTGAATCATTCATGGCCTTTTTTTATTTCTGAACCTGTGCCTAAAACTGTAATAATCTATTTGACACTACTAGAAAATACCTTTTTTCTATTTCTTGTATTTTTATATTCTTATCTTCTACTTATCGTAGACAATTTTTACAAGTCCAGTGATTTAGAGGACTAACAAAAGAGTTTGCTGATTTTTGCAGAATAACTTTATAAAGAGACCACAATTCATTCAAAATGGGAATTGAATCTCAACATTAAAATTAAATGTAGTTTTTCCAGTTTCATTTGCAAGTTGTATTCTCTGGAGAGAAAAACTCCCTTATCTTTTGCTGAGATTGAATGGTCACAGTAGTTTCAGCACTTCCAACTTTCACCATTTTCTCATGCAATTTAGGATATTTATTCTCTCATTTCTTAAGCCTTGGCATCTGAAATCACATGAGTGTTTGGAAATCTTATTTTTCTTTTGAAAAGCATAATTTTCACCTGCTACTGCTGTTCAAGGAAGTTTGAAATAGGAATCCAAAGCACTTAAATAAAAAGGAATGTAAAAAAAGAACTTGAATTACTATTTTTTAAAACTCATTTTTAAACCAATTTCATGACAGAGCAGAAAAGTAGTGGCACGGTACTGGCCAGGTGAAACCCTTATGTATTCATCTGATTCTATTATACAGGATTTTCAGATTTTTCAAGAGAATATTTCCAGTGTTGACCTTGCAGAAGTCCCAAAGAAGCCAGTAGGACTTCCCACTGTCAGTGCAAGTAGTAATTTTTATGTTATATTAGGATGAAAGACTCTAGCTCCCTTTCCCCCAACCTAAGCCCTTCTCAGAGTAAGGCAGGCATTGCAGTCTTGCCCTGAACACCTTCAAGTCAAGGCTCCCATATCCTGCACTCACACCAGAGACATCTGGAAAGGGGTGGACACAGGATCAGGATCTAAAAGAGTTTTAAAATATTAAACTCAGGTTTGCCATTATGAAGTTACTAATCCCGTTATATTCTACAAGGAAAACTTACATCTGGAGACCAAACTATGTTACAAAGACCCAAATCTCATCATTATGCACTTGCATATTACCTCACTCAGTAGATTGACTCCCAGACTAGCACAGCTAAACACTACAACAATATAAATAATAGCAGTTTAATGATAACAAGAGTGCACCAACATAAAACTGTCTGTCATGGGAAAGAATGAGCAATACCTGTGATATGGCTCAATACTGACAAAAATGAAAATGTCCTAGGATCAGGTTCTTGTTTTGCCTGACTTCGTACTTCCAGAAATAACAGCCTAATGGAGCAGCTGCTCTACTACAAAAGTTGGACCATCATCTTTTTTAAAAATAAAAAATCAATATTATATTTTTTACCATGTAAATGTAGGCAAAATTATATAAATATGTTTTAACTATGAGAAATTATTTTAAGAGCATTAAAAATCTCATTCCTGTGAGGTATGTATTGGATTAATTCACTTGAATAAAGTTATGACAATGCTAAGGCACTTGCAGGCAGAAGAAAGAGACAGCCTGGTTTGGAAAAGAAATTTCTTTTTAACTTAATGTAGCCCTTCAATCATGACATTTCTCACACAGGCTAGAGGAGACAGTCACAAACGTGGATGATGTACAGAGGTTTAAAAATAACTTTTTTTCTACAAAGAGTTAAATAACAATGTCTATTCCTTTATTGAAGATGGAAAGTGGAATTTTGAGCACAAAACATGTTTCAAGATCTAATGAGATTTTGAGAAATAGAAGCATCCAAAGCCAATTACTTTGCTTTTAATGACTGTTCGTTAAAAGTAGCTAAAAAGGCTAGGCATGGTTGGGGCCAGTAAGAGCAGGAAATTAGGAACATACATCTCCATAGTCAGCTTCCTAGAACAGCTCACTCAGTTATTTCAGATCAAAAAGTTTAGAAGGAAAACAGGGTGTTTCAGCTCCCAAAAGCATACTTTTGATTACACAACAGAAGCCTTTCAATTAGCTGTTAGAATGACACACCATGAGAATTTGGCAGCTCTAGATCAATAAGCTGACCCTAGGATTTCTTTTTTTGTTTCTTTTTTCCCTTCAGACTATCAGGAAAGCGAAAAAATAGCATCCAAGGGGAGAAAAAGTACAGTGACATAAAGCATCTGCACAGTATAAACAGAACAATGGTGACCAACACTTTTCAATACCTTTCACTAGATGCTCTTCCTTGACCTTTCTCCACCTTATTACATTGCTTTGAAACAAACAAAAACATTTCTGCAGTAAGTCAAAGTCAAAAGCAGGGCATTTTTTATCTGTTTTCCTGGATCTTCTAGCTGTGATGATCTTCTAATTGCAAATTCTTCTCTATATGTACATTCCTGCTTTTTTCTCTTTTCTTTTTCTTTTTTAAACCAGAATGAAACTTGACGGAAATGAAAGCTTAGCAGTCACCTAGGATGTAGGTATCTTAGAGATTGTAGAATTATCTCTCCTCAGCTGTTCCTTTTCTGTCAGCACAGACACTTCCAAACAAGCTTGGAGGCTTTCCTGTGTGTCCAACAGCCTGAAAAAGAAAATTAATTCAAAGGTATGAAATTAAACAACAATGCATCCAAAAAAAGAAAATATAACTTTACCATGGTTTTTTCATCCCTTCAGTTTCTTCTGGACTATAAGTAAATGAATCAAATTCTGCAAAAGGTTTCTGTATTCTCCTTCTAGTCCATCCAAGACTAACAATTCATAATATGGACAGCTAGGAAATAAAGTGCAGAAGGTTATGTGAGGTGCCTGTGCTAGAGCCACTAAAAAGTGTAAGGCACAGGGGTTAAAAAAAGTAGCATAGCACACGTGTCTCTGCATAAAATCTAGGCTGTGTATCAGGAGGCCCTCTTTTCCCCACATCACATAAAATGCACCAAGTGACAGGGGAATGAATTGGTGTGGTGGACCATAAGGCAGCATTATGGCAATGAAACATGAACACGGGAACCACTGAAACTTGCTGTTACACAGAAGCAAAGACAGAATGAGGAAAGGGACACTTATGCTAACGGAAAGCACATGCCTTGGGGGTTTGGATGGAGACAACCGGGGAGGACACCCTCCCCAGGAAGCAGGGTACTGCAACGGCAGGCCATGGAACTGTCCAAAATCTGCACATCGAAGGCCACAAGGGAAGCTACTGCACGAGGGCAGGAATTGCTGACAGGCGAAGAGCAGTAGGAAGTCTCCTCTCCTGAAAATCCTCTGTAAGGAACGTAACTTTTATGTGACCAGGCAAAAGTACAGACTTCCTAATTTGGAGCCCGGACACCCAATAGGATGTGATGAACAGTCAAGGCAGGCCTTGATCTTGAACGCTGGACCAGCCTCTGACAAAAAGGTGTTCAGCCTTTGAGTATGAAAATAAGATTCCAATAACTAAAGAAGCAAACATGTACTAGATTTTAATTTTTTTTTTTTTTTTTTTTTTTTGCTTATGTCTCAAAGCTGTGTATCACCTGCATTAAGTCCCAACCTTGCCCTTCCATGATTATCCAGTATACTTCCCTGATCAGCGAAGACATGCACACAGTCCAGGGCCCTCCTTTCATAAGCATGTGCTGAGAAGGCATAAGAGAACTGACACATTATGCACCTGTACAGCACAGTCAGGACCTGAATGAGCCTTTGAACTGCCACATCAGCAGAGCAAGTCCTGGACCTGAGCTTGCACCAACTCTGTGGAGCCACCGACTGAAGTAGGCAGCGTGCCTCATAAAACCGGCAATGTCCATCAGCAGGTGAATGGGAATCTTTATGCTCATACTGGCTCATCTGTGCTTTGGAACCTCCAAGTAAAATTATTAACATTGCTCCCAGGGAGAGGAGAGAAAGATAAATGCAATAGCTTATTTCTATCTTAGGCCAGGAATTTCAAACGGGCAATAGGGATTATCCCTTTTTTAATGCACATTTTCAAGTTTGAAGGGAGGCATGGGAGAATATGTATTAGGGCCACAGAAGATTTCTTTCTTGAGCTTGTTTAGTGAGAACAGTGCTATTCAGCTGCCACTGACAGGTTCTACTTACAAAAATAAAATAATCTCATTATAGTGTGCCAGCATAGCACTTTGCCATATCCTAGATTTCACAGCCTAAAACTAGAAGCAAACTTGCCAAAAAAAAAAAAAAAGTGAGTGTGAGACAAAAGGCAGAGTGAACCAGAAGACACAACGCTGTCAGAAAAACCACATAAAAGCAATGCATTATACCATGCGACTTAAGCATCATAGAGCCCCATGAAATGAAAAAGTTCCATTGATTTCCTCTCAGCTCCATGAGTGGGCTCCTTTATCAAATGCTTTGAAAGTAAGACCTCCTGCTGGTTTTCTTATATTAAACTGGGGAAAAAACATATTCCATTGTCAGGGTTGTTGCAAGGATGTAATCAGAGGTTTGGCATGCCAGCTCACAGAAACCAAGCAACTTGGAAAAAAATCCCCATACTTATAGTTGCCATTTTTCTTTTCTAATAGAAGGTTGAATATAATTACTTTAAAACTCGGTGACAACAGGGGTAGATAACATTAAAGCAAATTACCTTTCTTCCAACTATGCATTTTCCTTATCATTGTGATAAAGTGATAATTGCCTGAAGATTGCTTACTGTCAAGACAAGCTCTTGTCACTTATGAACTCCCTGTTTAGGTCACTCTCCTGACAAGTAGAATCATTTACAACATGAACCATGAACCTGAGCCACATTTCTGTTCAGTTGCACTGAAAATTAATATGAGAGTAGCAGAATGAATAACGCTGGGGAAGGAAGCTTCCATAAGCATCAGATATTTTGGGAAGCTACCACATTATCTAAGTGAGTGGCTGCCATCATCCATCTCAGCTCAAGAACCAAAACACTGTGTAATCAGTATGAGAAAAAAAATGATCTGATTGATTAGCTGATTAAGATCCACCAGTCCAGAGGAGACAAACATTTACCAAAGGTTTCCTGTTCCTGAAAATTGTGTGGTTTCAGTAGTAACTCATCTTTGGGAATAAGTATAGAGTTAGCACATCATATTTGGATTTCTATGAACTCCATACATGGGCTGACATGGACTTACTGTATAGGCAGAATAGATGAGATGGAACAAAAAATATGAACAGTATTTTCCATATGCAAAATGCAAACAAAGTAAGTTTGTTTATAACTAAGTTCTTTTTGCATAACGGGAAAGCGAAGGAAAGAAAAAAGAGAAAGAGAGCGTATGTACAAAAGATGCTAAAGCTTTTCCTTTAAGAGGGTATATGTGATGTGAACAAAAAATTGCAGCTGCATCCAGCAGACAACTAAAAAACCTGCAGGTGCAGTAGTAAAATAATTTGAAATACATACATACATATATATATATATATATATATATATGCTGCTACATAGAATAGATTCTTTGACCTAGAAGGAAGACTGTTCAACATGAACAAAGCCTGGCAACTACAAGCTGACATGAGATGGATGTTACCTATTTGGCTATTTATTCACCAGTTGAATCAGAAGGATTCACCTGCTGCTGTACAGTCTCCCATAGGTAGAGATAGAGAACATGTGAAGTGGGGCAACTGTGTGTGTGGCTTGGGTCCCAGAGGCAGGCTTGCCCGAACTGCAGGCAACCTCAGGGTTGCTCTCACTACATCTAGCTGTTGCAGTCCTGAGGGGCTGTATGAGGAGTAGAGGCTGCAAGAGGGCAGTGAGCACCAGGTCTGAAGGGACAAGTCAGAGTGATGTAGATTTATGCCACTGGGCAATTCCTTCTCCCAGAGCAGACTATTCAGGAGGTTATTTTTGCCTGCTGTGCAAAAGTTTGCAGCCACCGTCATGGGCTGGCTGAAGGGCAGCCATAGGAACGGCCTCACTAGATAGGATGAAAGCTCCTGTCCCTGATGCTTTGCAGACTAAATGCATCTATATTATAATCAATGTTCTGGAAGATACTTTCACATGTGCAAGAAGAACCTCTAATCCCTTTCCCCATTCCTTTCCTTCCTAGTTAACATAACTATTGCCATTAATGCTGTCAGATACCTATAAATGGAGTTCTCTGTGGAAAATATGGATACTGTTTTTCCAGCAGTCTGCTCTAGTAATAGCACAAAAACTCCTGTTTCACGAGACTTTATTTGAATGAACCTTAGCAAGCAGTGCAGCTTTAAACCATGTTTTATCGGCATCTACCTTTAGAGATTGTCAGCACCTCACTTTGGTTAATTAAATCTACTTGAAGTAGTTTGATGGCAATCCAGACTGCTGAGCATTTGAAGAAAAAAAAAAAAAGATAGAGGAAAATAGGATAGACATGAAGAGATAATGCAAATTAAAAAAAAGAGTAAAGATAAAATACGTCATAACAGCAATGTTTGGGAAAAAAAACACTGAAGAGGAACAGAAAGGGAAAGAATGATAGCAGCTTAGAGAGCAACAAGATTTATGAGGAGAACTCCTTTCAAAACATTTAATAAGATTATTATTATTATTGTTTCTCCTTTTAAATACAGCTATCTAAGCTGAATATGGATATTTACTCTATTCCTGTTTTTTCCTGACTCCAGCTCTGAGCTGCTTTAACAGTAGTTAAACTGATAGCCTTGACTACAATGACATCTGCATACCCTTCTTCATCTTCACTTTTCAGAAACCATTTCTGTTAGAGAACTGGAAGCAAGCATCATGAAGCTAGTTATAGCAGTGGTACATTAGCCAGATATTTGTCTGTGCAGAAGGAAGCCCATGTCCCCTTTAGAGCAATCCCAGTACTGAATAAAAGACAGAGTATTAAAACTAAAGAAACAAGAAACTTTTTTTAAAATCTATGTGAAGATACTGCTGTGCTTTATTCTTAGTCAATTTAACACTGAATAGCAACTGCCTGTGCTGTTGTCTTCTCTGGAGAGAGTTCTCATTCAAGACTTTTTGTGTCCTTCATTACTTCTATTGGCCAAACTTCCCAAAACTGTATTTCTCATTTTGCATCAGGATTAAAGAATTCCCACAATGCATTGCATTGATTCAACAAGACAAAAGAGCATGCTCTGTTACGGGACACAGAGTTAACGTTAGTAGCTCACCTGATTCTGAAAAAATAAGGAGATACTTAAAGTAAAACCATCATGTTATGCTATCACATGTGAATTAAATAGAGATTAATGTAGAAACAAAATAATTTTGTTTTGTTTTTTACATAAAATGACAAATTTTGTTTTACTCTTTCCAAAGGAAACTTAAAATTCAAGCAAAACCTACACATTACTTCTGGGTTTGCAAAAATAAGAGGTGAGGCACAAGGGAGGTGCTCCTTGTAAATACTCCAAATATCACCTTGTTCGTATTCAAATGTTTCCTTAAAATTTCCTACCAAAATAAGTACAAATGCAACCAAGATGGATTAAGCTACCAACATGTTGAGGGAACTAATGTTACCTTATTCTTTCCTCCTGTTCCATCCATCAGTTTCTTCTAGTTTTCAATTTCTTCTCTACATAGTCTTATTCATACATTGTTCAGTATCTTAGGCCAGGAATGGTCCCTCTGTTTTAAGTTCATATGAGCCAATTGTAAATGTGCGGCACATACAGCCATCTCAGATAAATGTAGATAACTATTGAAGTTTGGTTCAATTTAGCAAATCCATGCTGCAGTACTTTAAGGTTCTGGACATCCCTGAGGTTCGTACCTCAAGGTTTCAGCCTAAAAGTGTTTCTCTAGTACAATCAGTAAATAACTAATTTATCAAGAAAAAAAAAAAATTCTTCATGATTTTTTAAGTGTTCAGTAGAAAGGACTCATGTCCAATGCATAAGTTATTTTCTGTCTCCTCTACAACCACTTAACTAAATCTGGTTTAGGCTGTCTACTAATCTACTAGATGGTGTTTGCTGAGATGGTAGTATGAATTCCAGTGGTTCCCAAGATCTGCTGTGCCCCTTTTCTTAACATTTCCACACAAATGGCAAGATGCTGCACTGTACCTGGAAGATATATGGGGCAGTACACAAAACCCCATTTCCAAACACATGTACTAAAACAACATGTGTGAAAAAAAAATGAGTCAGAAGTATCAGCTAAGGAGATCAAGTCTTAGGTCATGAAGGTGGTATGACTATGGCATAATAGCAACTAGTTGGAGGGAGGCAATAACAACACTGAAGTGTGTTTGTGTGTGTAACTCAGTCCAGTTACATGCTTACCTATAGCAATAGGCCAGGAAGGGAGTTGCCTGAACTGCAAAACCTTGTTGTGTGTCTTAAATGATGGGAAAAAAATACTGAGGTCTGAAAAGAAGGACAGAGACTAAAATACTATGTTTCTGGTATGTAACAAGTTATTTCTTCTCTGTGGTTAGCTAAACCAGGGGTTTACTACCTCTTTTCATTATAAAAGAACACATGGACATTTTGAGTTACACACAAGGCTCAGACTTCCCCCCCAAAAAAGTCTGTCTTTTGTCCCCAGAGCCATAGATCAGCTCATTCCAAAACAAAGACTACAGCCTGACAGAAATTTTCTTGAGACTGGATATTGGGGACAATGTCTGAACTCAAAACAGAGCAACATCTCACTCTCAAAATTCTACGTTTACACCAGAACTCAAATATTGAGTGTAGCTGAAAGGAGAAGGAAATTATTTTAAGTCATTTGATATTTTTTTTAAACTAAATATAGTAAACAATAATAACTAGAAACTGGTACACTTCTTTCTTTGAGAAAATGTACAGGAGCTAGGAGGTAGAGAGAGGAGAAATTTCACACAGGGACATCAGCAGTGGTTCTGGAAATTGTCACGCTACGAGTGGTGTAAATGTAAATGAACACATGGTACTCTGGAACAGGAACTTTATGTTTTGGGGGTTTTTTTTCTTCCTTTTTTTTTTTTTTAAATCTGTATGGATTTATTTTGAATACTGAGACTGCTGTCTGTAAAGTTACAAATTATGGGTCACTGAAGGGACACTCACTCCACAGCTAATAGTTTCACCCAGGTGGCTCAATATCTCTGAGGTTTTCAGCAGGCATAGAAGAGTCCCTGCCAATTCCCACAACGTTTCCCTTTCTGTCACCTCTCATGCTTAACTGTATGTTCCCTGTTCTCCTTATCAGTCCCTCAGTCCCTGTCACAGCTCCATGCTCCTAACTCCACACATGTTGCCTCTTTATCCCTGCCTGTGCCCATTCCGAAACCTCTGTAAACTGTTAATCCCTGCTCAGAAGGAAAGCAACACTCCCCTACTCTTTCCCCAGATGGTCCACTCTTCTTCAGGTGTGTTCTTAACTTACACTGAAAGACTTAAACTCCAAATAAAAGAGGAGCCATCAGTATGATGAAAATCAGTAAGATTGATCACTCTTTAGTACTGTCTTTCTGAATCTTGATTTTTATGAGGAGTGGTATCTTTTCCTATGGTCTCAATTTACGTTTCAATTTCCTATGGAGATACTCAAGCTATCTCAAAACATGCTGCTTCAGGTATCAGAGCACTGTAGCCCTCTTACACTGCTAGGAAAGTTAATCAATTCTGAAAAAGTGTATATGCAGCTATGTTACTTCTCGGCTAACTTTTTTTAGAGCTTTACCTTTCTTATTTTCATTTCTGACTTGCAAAAAAAGGCAATTATCTACTCCACACTACAGATTTGTGACTATTTCCCAAATACCTCTAAATGGAGCCCATCAATTAATTGTACTTTGATTTCCATTGTTGAAAGTGTAAACTGTTCTCATCAGGTGACTTCTAAATCCATAATCAAGGTAACATACACTCATGTCATGATATTTTACTTGTAGCAGCCTATAAATGTCTTCAATCACTTTTAAATTTGTTTAGCATAATCAAAATATAAAAGGCCATGCATGGCTTTTAAACAACTTTAAATGGTTCAATTTTATAATACTTGTTTAATTTTCATAATTACCACACATCCGTCCACTCCATTTTATGGATCAAGCCCATAAACTAGCATTCATTAGTATGCTGAGGTTGCTTACATGCCTCATGAGCAAAAGCCTTTTGATAAGCAAGATGAAAATAATTATTTACTTCATCAGCCCTCTCACACATGTCTAGATTCCTTGCTGAAACTGTAGATCCTCCAGTGTGATTTTTTTTTCCCAAAATTCCCTCAGTACACACTGAAATCAGGTTTACTAGCTGTTCTTGGAACTGGTGATTCATAATGGTTAGACTCAAACTAAAAAATAAATAGAATAAATGTGCAAGCATCCACACACAAGGTGGTAAAACAAAACAGCGTTTTGAAACAAACTAAAAAAAATGAAAACACTGAAGTAAGTTCCTGATCTGCTATAGGGTATCCATAATGCACATTGATTTAATCTTGGAATTAATTTAACAACTGTTCTTTCATATGCTCATAAAAGTATGGTTCACATCTCTCTCACAATCTTTCTCACAATTCTTTCCTGATAAGACTAAATAAGCCAACTGAATAGCTCCATCTTCCAAACTATTAGCAGAGCAGTTACCACTTTAAAAAAAAAATAAAATATGTCCTTGGGGTACAGAGTTTCTTTTTTCTACTTGTATCAATTTTGAGCAGACACCATTCCATATGCACTTGTTCATTTATTCAAGGATGATGCATGTTATACATGGATTGCAGCAAAAATCAGAATTAATTAGTGGAGGGATGGAAGCTGTCAGTATGATTGCACTTTTTTAATGCTTCAGTTGAGTTTATTTAAAGTTTTTTCCTATGCTAAGGACAAGCCAAAAACAAATCCACATGCACATCAGTGATGCAGCAAACAGAGAAATTTCAAGACCCACAGGAAAATGCCAGTGGCTGGACATGACACCATGCTTCATTTCTTCATCTAAACAATGAGGATTACTATTTAGCCATTAAAGGCTGTACATATAAAGGAATACACGCCAGAGAACTTCTATTCAGGTATTTTCAAATGTATTTTAGGTATTTTCAAATGTGTCGTGCACCTCCCAGCTGAACTGAAGTCAACAGAAACTGCAGCCATTAGCTCACTTGAGAGATGTGCCTCTACTGTTGTTTAACACTATAAAAAAGTCTACTGTAAGACACCTTTGCACTATCAGAGCACTGGAAAACAGCATGAGTGTAGGTACACATGTAGGTTTGTTGCCCATAGTACCCAAAAACAAGGGCTTCAATGATTGTCGTGGTTTAACCCCAGGCAGCAACTAAGCACCACGCAGCCGCTCACTCACTTCCCCCCCAACACCCAGTGGGATGGGAAGAAAATTGGGAAAAGAACTAAAACTTGTGGGTTGAGATAAGAATGGTTTAATAGAACAGAAAAGAAGAAACTAATAATGGTAATAATAACACTAATGAAATGACAACAGTAATAATAAAAGGATTGGAATATACAAGTGATGCACAATGCAATTGCTCACCACCCGCTGACCTACGCACCCGGAAGTCCCTGAGCGTCGATGCCCCCCCCAGTTCCTAAAACGTCACATGGTATGGAATTCTCCGTTGGCCACTTTGGGTCAGCTGCCCTGACTCTGTTCCCTCCCAACTTCTTGTGCCCCTTCAGCTTTCTTGCTGGCTGGGCATCAGAGGCCAAAAAACCTTGACTTTAGACTAAACATTACTTAGCAACAACTGAAAACATCAGTGCGTTATCAACATTCTTCTCATACCTAGCTCAAAAGCATAGCACTATACCAGCTACTAGGAAGACAATTAACTCTATCCCAGCTGAAACCAGGACAATAATAAAGGTAGTCAACTCAGGACAAAGAGAGGACAAATTTAAAAAAAAAAAAAAAGATCATTTTCAAGTCTTCAGAGAAACAAAAGCCCAGGAAGGGCAAAGAATGGGGAAATTAATTACTTAAAATCAGTTTTGCTCCAAAAGTGCTCGAAAAATAAAGAACTTCAATTTCATTAGATTATCTAGGATGAGTTTCTACCAGACTAGTTGGTTTTCACCAGTCACTTTCTTGGAGAGGATCGCGCTCTTTAGCTCCCTACTGCATCTGCCAGTGTCCTGTATACTTCAGTGCTCCGGATGGTGGTTTCAGCTGGTTCTCGTCCAGCACTTACATCAGTCTTTCCACCCTTCTCTCCTTGGCTGAGCTTACTTATTTCTGTTTGTCTCACACATATTCCGATTCAAACATGGTGCAATCATGCAAACCCAACAAAAGACATCAAGACATGGTGAAGCCACAACTTGATTTGATAGTTTCTTTTGGAAGTTAATCATGTCTGGGTTTGTTGGGGTTTTTTTACTTCCTTAATTTTTAGATTTCCCTTTGGCTTCAGCTTCACTCATTCAGTTCTTGTTCTGCCTTTGCCCAAGGAACTACAGAGGCTTTCTTCTGCCACTACTTTTCATCTTTACTGCACTGTCTCTAAGTATAGAAAGATGTTTTTAATATTCTTTTGAAAAAATACCTCAGGAAAGCTAAACTAGGCTTTTCAAGGGAGACTTATTTAAGTTACCAACCCTCTACACTTGCAGTAAGCCACTGACAAATAGGTCTTACTGGTCTACCAGTCGTAGTACAGTTTCATTTCTGCATCACAGTAAATTCTGTGTGCATTCGGTTCTCTAAACAATGAGAATTATTATTATTGCTTCCCACTCATAAAGAACACCAGAAAAAGAAGTAAATGCTTTACAGACAAAACTCACAATTACCAAAGCTGATTATTGTTGCATTTTTTCTTGTTTTCCCTTTTAACCATTTCCAGCCAACGCTTCCCATTCTCTTAACTGTTTCTGGTGGATCATCCTGCTTTGGATCAAATGTTCAAAAGAAGTTTTTTTCACAGGAACACCCCAGGCTGCTGAGGGGCCACAGAAATGCCGGACACAGTCAGGAAACACAGGCTGAACAAAGCCAAGGTACCAAGGGGCAAGGCTAACGCCAACTATCCCCTAGTCCAAGGGAGTCTGGAGCCTGCTCTAGATAACTTTTTGCATTGCACCACTGAAAAACAGTGAACTTGAGCCTAAAGGTAGCCACATGAGTTGGGGCTGTTATAAAGAAAATTACAAACACTGGAAAATCCTTGATTGCTACAACAGGAACTCAATTCGTGATGGGAGCTGTTTGCTGAGGCGGTCCACCGCACCTCATTGCCAAGGTGGTTTTCATCCATTAACTCCTCTATCCTTCCAGTCCTCCTGCTGGTTGAATCTCACCCCTTCCTTTCCTATCTCCCAGCATGTCCTGTCGCTCACAGGCACTCACTTTTCAGTCCTCTGTGTCCCTGCTGCACCTCTCACTTTCTGTTCGCTTTGGGGTGGCTGTCGCACGTTTTCCACACAGCCACTGTAATGGACACACAGAGATGCACATTCTCGTGGTTTCACTCCAGTCAGCAACTAAGCACCATGCAGCTGCTCACTCACTTCCATCCCCCAACCAATGGGATGGGGAGAAAAACAGGAAAAGAAGTGAAACTCATGGGTTGAAATACGAACAGTTTAATAGAATAGAAAAGAAGAAACTAATAATGATAATGATAACACTAACAAAATTACAATAGTAATAATAAAAGGATTAGAATATACAAGTGATGCACAGTGCAATTGCCCACCACCTGCCAATCAACGCCCCATTAGTCCCCAAGCGGCGATGCCCCATGCTCCCCACTCCGCCCAGTTTATATACGAGATGTGACATCACATGGTATGGAATACCCTGTTGGCCATTTTGGGTCAGCCGCCCTGGCTATGTCCCCTCCCAACTTCTTGTGCCCCTCCAGCCTTCTTGCTGGCTGGGCATCAGAAGCTGAAAAATCCTTGACTTTTAGGCTAAATATTACTTAGCAACAACTGACAACATCAGTGTGTTATCAACATTCTTCTCATACCTAGCTCAAAAACACAGCACTATACCAGCTACTGGGAAGACAATTAACTCTATACCAGCTGAAACCAGGACACTCATGCACACACTGATGCATCCTTTTTAGCAGCCGATGGTACACTCCTCCAAGGATTATTCGATCTTGAAAGCTTTTTTTTTCCCTCCCACATGACTAATTTCATCCAAGATGACAGCATGTTGTCGTGCCCACTCTCCTTTAGCCCAGCATTTTCTTCCTCCCATGTCACTTCCAACAGTGATTCACAAGCCTACAAATTATTCTGCCATTACTTGTATTTGTTTATGAAACTGCCAACAGATGGGTAATGGTCTTCCAAAATAATAGTTACCTCCAGGCACACATATTGACAAAGTACCATGAAATGCTTTTATTTATACCTTGTGCTCTTCTTTATGATACACGAAAAGTGCCTTAAATTGTTTCTGAAAGTCTTGTTGACATAACTGTTATTCCTCAGTGGAGTCAGTTTTCCATAATGTTGTAGACCTTACTCTCCATGGTCTCACAGACTGTATTGGGTTTGCATGGCAAGGTTTTGGTAGCGGGGGGGGCTACAGTGGTGGATTGTGTGAGAAGCTGCTAGAAGCTTCCCCTATGTCCAACAGAGCCAATGCCAGCCGGCTCAAAGACAGGCCCGCTGCTGGCCAAGGCTGAGCCCATCAGCAATGGTGGTAGTGCCTCTGGGAGAACATATCTAAGAAGGGTGAAAAAAACCCTGTGCAACAGAAAA
>VYZV01040723.1:22225-39510 GCA_013401275.1 Pandion haliaetus | reverse complement strand
GACGGCAGTTACGGCGAGGGCAAATCATTCACAGATACATTGGGGTTTTTTGTCCTTTCTCTTCTCTTTCTCCTTGGGTGATATGCAGATGTTTTATGGGTATTTCTGCCACCTCCCTTGTAGAGGAGATGCCTTTCTTTCTGTACAGTGTTGAAGTAGCTAAAGGACATTTCCAACAGTCTGGATAACCTCATGCATATTTAGTGTCTTTATTTTTACCGTGGTGTTATCCAGTGTGATAAATATCATTTTAAACTTGAGGAAGAATGATTTCCCTTAAGAACCTTAAGGATTCATCACCATCATGCTTGCTCTGTGTTTGTTGTACTTAGCACTGTAGTCTTTAAACCTTTAGTAGCCCCAAGGCTCAAAATAACAATTCTGGTGGGACAAAAACAGTTTGCTACCTATTACAATAGAGACAGCAAGTGAGTATTCTCCTGTCTGTTAAAAATCTAATATTAAATGCAAAAATGTGTCTTGTGAAAGTATCTGTAATGGTGCTGTTGATTTTCTTTTCCTTGGAGGAAATCTTGTAAGAAGTACTACTAATCACTGAGAGAGTGGATGACTTAAAATATGAGCTGAGGATGAAAATATGCCTCTTGCTGTTGAGGCATGGGGATTCCCATTTTTGGGGTGAAAAAAGTCATTAAATCTAGCTATCACCTATAAGTCAACACACAGCAAAGTGTGGATCAGAAGGTTAACAGAATTATGTAATACAATCCACCATCCATATAAATCATAAAACTAATCCGAAGTAAATTCCAACTGCAGGTACAAGTCTGAAGTTCACTGGATGTTTGAGTTATTTTACGGCTTCAACTCTTAATGTATAGATTTAATGATGACATGAACAAGCTAGGTTTGCAATATTAAAGATGTATGGGTGGTTTATATGAACTGGTGATGCAGATATAACTCAGCCTCTAAGTATTTCACCTTGGTCACCTCTTGGCCTTTTAACCACCTCTAATGGGGTAAGGTAGGGCTGCTGCCCCAGCTTGATAGAGGCACAGAGAGGCATGGGTTAAACTTTAAGGACAGTTCTGACACTAATACACATCATCATCTATTAGGGTTTATGTGCATGCAGTGAAATGGTGTTACACAGCTAGGCTTAGGATGAGCTCCATATATGTCGATACACTGAGCAGGGAGCTGCACTGACCAGCAGACAGACACTCAGACACTCTGATCACTCAGACAATGCAAAAGTCAGTGGCGCGTTGTTTTATGACCCCCTGTAACTGCACAAGCCTTAATAACTTGCCGCGGGTCATGTGGAAAGTGTGACAGAGCAGGAGTTAAATGGAGATCTTCTCCTCGTGTTAGCTAGTCTCTTGAGAGTCAACTTGCACCAAAGGCTGCTTTCTTTTTGTTCTAGTCAGGAAAAACCTTCCCTCCCAGTTTATATAGAGTTCTCTAGAACTGGTAGTGTGTCTTAGACCTCTTTTTGAAGAGCTTCTATTGACTTCCATACCAATAGAAAAAGTGGGCTTTGTTAGGCTAATAGGATGCCTTGTCTTTGTGGACATCACTGATTCCACCATACATACACAGACACACACATAAAAATCAGCAACAGGATGGAAAACTGAGGTATAAGATTCCATAGGCAAAGCTGTCTGTGTCATCACTGGATATTTTGGGTTACATGAAGGGAGTGTGTAATGTGATTCATTCCTCCCCCTGCATGGTAATCTGCAACAACAAGCAGTACTTCCACCTCTACCAACACACTCCATCCTCTGCAAATGTTTTCCAGCCTAAGGTGTAATCTGGAGTATAATTTTTTAGTGTTATATAGAGCTGGTTTAATGTTCAATACACTTTCAGTTTCCACCTCTGTTAAAGTCTGAATCTTTCAATTTGAAATCCAGCCTCATTGTGTAAGTTTATGAATCATGTGTTTTATGTATGATAGTTTGACATAAAATTGAGCATGGGAATGCATAGAAAAGGTGTTACATAAGAAGTTAGACAAAACTACATTTTAGACTGTGTAGGAGTGGGGAACCGGGCTATACCTTCTATGGCAAATAAGGGAGCCAGGAAGATTGGCTTGTTGCATGATTCTTTGGAAAAGTACAGGAATCGTCACAGGGCACGTTTCCATTTGTTACTCAGGAACCCTGAGAGCTTTTCTGTGCAAGAAGTATAAATATGATTTCATATTAGGTACACTTTAAAATTTCAGTAACTGACAGCTCTGCTATTTTGCCTTTGATATAAGACCAGCCTAAGCTGGTCATGATTCAAAGTCACAATCCACTAGCAAATGTAACCATCTGATAAAGAGCCTCTCTACTACTTATTCTGTGCTCATGTTGATGATACAAAGAAGATAAAGGGATTGGTCGGCTGTGATGTCTCTGGTTGAAATTCATTGTCAGGGTGGTAGTTGAGGGATAGCCTGCGTTTATGTAAATGTGTTTAATATTATTCTCAGTTTCAGGGATTACCTGAAGCTAATATTCAAATGTGCAATTAGCTGAATGGATGGCTACTGTCTCCATCCTTTCTTGACATAAATTTTTCTCTGACATATTGCAAGAACATATGCCTGCCTTTTCCATAGCTTTAGCTGAAATACTTGTAGAATACCTCCGATGTTGACAAGACATTATCTTTTTTTAAAGTATTTTTCTCACTGGAAGCTTTCCTAAATCCTAGTTTTGTGAACATCAGCATCGGGACCATGGAACAGGATAGCTATTCAATTTATACTGCCGAAAGTGAGACTATATTACTTGCATCTTCTATTTCTTACACTGCCTTTCTAAATCAACTGTAAAATCAATCTCAAAGCATCTGTTTCTGATATTTATATAATTCCCATTTCATCTATACCTTAATGCACCGGAGTCTCCATAGGTTTGTTTATAGCAGCATTGGCAAGTGCAGGTGTGCTCTTATCCCATACTAAAGATGAAGGCCGTCACGCCAAGACACCAAGAAATATATGTCTGTGTGGCACAGAGTAGTGCCATGTGGAGATAAATGGGCCAACCTGACTGCAACACAGTGCCGCATGCTCATTCAGCAAGCCCTAGTCGCAGAATGAGCAGTAGCTTAGAAAATAGGACTGTATCATACATGGCATATCACTGTGAGCTCAGAAGAATGTAAAGTGCTGAGTGGAGCTTCTTCATTTTCAGTTTATTTGAATCTTACATTTAATCTTATACTAGAAAGAAAATAATTAGCTTGAATAATTTTCAATTCAATTAATCTATTCCTAAGTGGCAAATATTGTACCTCGAAACAGATTGATTATGAAGTGTTTCCTCTGAGATGCGTTTTCCTGTTAATTGTTGAAGCAATTAATTTTCTTACAGACACATGCAGATCTTTGTGTGAAGTAGTTAAGGCAAGGAAAGCAAAAGAAATAGAAGATAACAAAAAAAAGACTATAATAAAATATTAGGGTTATCACAGAATTAGTAAATATAATGTATGTACAATGCGTTATATATGTTGTACGTACATTATGCATTTTTTTTTACAGAGGAGCTTTCAAAAACTGCAGAAATTAGGACATCTTAGAATTAATCTTTCATGCATATTCATTAAAAACAATCTTTCTTACACGAACACATGGTATTTTTTCCATAGGATTATGGGCAGAGAAGAATTTGGCAGACAAACTCTGACGAATTTCTATATGATGTGTTTTTCAAAATAGCTTTGCCCCACCCCGAGACTTACAGTTTGGAAAAATATGAGCAGATTTTTATAGGGAAAACAAAGTGCAGCTTTGCATTTTGGATGCAAAATCCAAAGTTTATCCAAATATCCAAATTATACATCCCTTGCCAGGTTTTGAGTCCTCACCTGAAAGCATAAGAAACATCATAATGTTGTTCTATTTTTTTAAATGTTTCTTTGCTGTTCTAAACATCTTTTATATGAACAGACAATGCTGTTTTCCTAAACTCTACTGCACATGGCTAAATGGCTACAATTTTAACTTGGTTTTCCCCAAAAGTTTAAATCTAGACACATCCCTGACATGAAAATTTGTAGCTGAGTAGCTTCATTTTGGCAAGGTTGTCAGCTACCGAATGGAGGACTGTGCAACAAATAATTTTGAATAGTCTTAATTATTTTTGTAGTTATCAAACCCACAAAATAATATTTTCCCATACTCTCACTGATATGTCTATTTTATGTTAGAGATACACATACACACTTGGTGCATACATACTGTCTATATTGCAATTCTTTTTTAGTTCTAATAGATTGAATCAGGTTTGATTTTATGCACATTCTCTTCCACAGAGTTCTTGGTATTGAGGGGTTGTGTGTGTATTCTACATTTGTTTTATATATTTGAGTGAGATAAGCCCCTGACTTAGTCCTCAAGAGTCTCAAAGAGAATTACAATGTCCTGATGAAAAATTACTATTTATTAAAAAATCAAGACTTTGTTCTCATAAACGACATGAAAATAAATCTTGTTTGCAGTGGCTCTAAGCAGCAAATGATCAAAGATTTAGCTGTCTCTAGTGCATGGGGATAAATGCACATTTTCAGAAATGTAGCCTTCCGATCAAGCCTTTGAGATGGTGGGAATCGGCAATTGTTTTATAAAAGCAGTATTTTTGCTCTTTACTTCAGGTTTCTAGTTTTGGCACTCTCATTATGTAGATGTAACTCTCTAGCAAAATATCTCCTATTCAGGGGTTTACAGGATTAATTTTGTTTATGAAGAGAAATGCTTCTTCTGCTTCTTGGATAAACCACAAATAAAGATTTTACTCTACAATTGTAATCACAACTTGTAAACACATTGAGAAAGTCCTAATGAACTGCTAACGATAATCCAGATGCTTCCATCAGAAACGGAAATTATAGAAGAATTGAATTATGTGAGAATGCACAATTATAAGACAGGTGAAAACAACTCTTAGGTAGGGGAATTGTTTACTGGCAAGCACAATCCTGTGTATGTAGATCTGCTGGCTGGGGTGAAAGATTATGCTCTTGTCCTCATTTCACTTGAGAGTGTGAATATTCAGTTTTCCATAACAAAAAAAATACAATAAATGTAGCTTTTGAAAGTGGAAAAGGAAGAATTGTGCTAGGGGCAGAGTAATGAAAGCAAATGTGTAGATGAAGACAAAGAGAAAAAGCAAACACAGGTAGGGCTAAATTATGTTGCTTGTTTTGCAACCCTAACATTCTTTTAATGTAGTTTTAATAAATGCATTTTATATATATATATTGCCAGTTAGATTAGTCTGTAAATCCTGCTAAAAGTTCTGGTAGTAACAGTCGAAATACTTCACCGATGGATATTAATACTGTGCTGTTTTGTCAGGTTGCTTAGTTCTGTCGTGTCGGAGCTATGGATGATCTGCCTTTCCCACTTTTTAGGAGCCTTCCTTTTAGCTGACGTGCCAAAGAGAGGGATTCCTGGGAACTAAGGCAGATATGTGGCCATTCACTTACCTTTGAGCAGAACAAAATTGTATGTGTTTCAGCCTTTGTTTGGTTTGTTCTTTCTGTCTTTACCTTTTCTGCAGAGCTGAGTCACAGGTGGGACGTTATCAGGGCAAATATGTACTGGGCGCTAACGAAGCATTGCCAGAACACTGCTAAAGAGTGAAATTGGGCAGTAGGTTAGTGAGGAGGAAGGGAACACTGCTTTCCTGATAGCACAGGAGAGAGTTAATGATGATGTGGGTGGGTGTCAGGTTCAGTATCACAGCATGCATGAACCTCATGGCCAAGCTGTGAGGCACTAATCTTCCAGTGAAAGTAGATAGGCTGTTAAGACCTGCCTGCTGTCTTCCTCTAAAATCAGGGCAATTACCAGCTACAGTGTGGCGTGCTGTAGGGAAGGTTAACCAGAGCTATTTTAAACAGTCCTCTCCCAGGAACAAGCAATCTCAAGATTGTTGTTTAAACATCTGGCTGTGGGGCAATATTCGTAAATACCACTTTTCATGAAAAATTCTAAGTCACTCGGATGCTATGGTTTTAAGAAGCAAAAATCTGTACTTAAATCCATCAGGAAAGTAGCATTTTTGGTCTGTGAGCGTGCAGAACTCTCCTGTTCTAAAATTAGAAAGTCAATTTGTCTGTAAAGCCAGGGGAACAAGAAGCTCTACAGGCCCTCTGAAATTAGCAATGAAACAAGCTGTATTGAACTCATCTATAGTTTTACACCTTCAGGACAGTGGCTGGAACCAAGATAGACAATATTTCTGCAGGCTGTCACAGTTATTTTACAAGAGGAAAAGGAGGAGGGGGAGGAGAGAGTTGCTTTGGTCTGATCTCTAAATGAAATAACCTGCTGAACTTTTAAAATCACCCAGAAGATCAAAGGACACCTCCAACTGTCTACTATGTCAAGTTTTAATTTATTCTGATGAATAACTCTTCCTTAACTGTCACAAAACTAAGACATTAAAGTTAACGGAGTCATGTGCTCTGTTAAAAGCTGCTGTTACTTTAGAGGAAGGTGTTAACTGGAGAAAAGGAAGGCAGACGAATGTCTGTCGTAGTATAGACCTAGAAAAAAGAATTAAGACAATAATTTAATGCTTTTGATTTTCTATGGATAGTGCTTGGGAAGGATTTAACATTATTATAGGTATGTAAGAATCTGTATCTTCTTTTGTTATAGTAGAAGCAATTGTCATTGCAAAGGGTTGCTCTGAGGGGTATGAAGTAGATGTGAAGACACTGACCATAAGCAGCTTGAATTGCCACAGTCTTCAACAAAACTCGAGCCTAGAGATGTGAGGATTTGGAAAAGTCCAGAAACTTTCAAGGAAAAAATGTGATGTAGTTGCAAAGATGTGTATACAACTTTTGCTGCTTTTTTTCCCCCCGAAGGCCTGGGTAGGAATTTGAAAAGAAATTAGTACAGCTGCATATCAAGCCTTAAGAATTATTTCTATGACTAATAAAAAATTCAAATTAAGTTACATATATGTATGCATTATTAGGTGATTGCAATTTCAATATATTGTAGATTAAATTCACCTGAAATTTGTGCTGTGCTAACCACATCTCAATAAGTGTACATAAAGAGATGTCAAGTTAATTTTTTAAACTTTTTTCTCCTAAAATAAGAGTTCTTTTCTGTAGAACAAGAAATACATACTGTTTCTGCACTCTGTGGATATATTACTTTCTTTTTTGTTTATACGTCAACAATATTCATGCTTTCTATTTTTAACATTATAATATTCCTCCTATTTTAGAAAGATGTCAACAGGCAAATATATATTCAAGTACCTTAGCATGCTGTGCAGATCCATTGCTAATAATAGGTGTGTGATGTTTTTTTCCAAAGTAAAGAATTTATGCTTATTTATGTCATAAATACAGCTAGCAGTACTATACATGTGCTAATTCAAGAATACATTTGTCATTTTTAATGAAGTTAATAAAGCAAGTGACTATAGCTGGGTCAGTTTTTCCTGAATTTCATTGTTTTTTCTTTGGAGAAAAGGGGGGATTTTAGCCAGGCTTTCCAAGGAAATGAGCCTTATGCTACCATGCTGCCTGTGCATGTGTGTTTTAAATTTGACAGCAGCATAGCTGACTCAAAGTTGGTTATTTTTTATATGTTTCATGAAAATACACAGGCAGTAGAGGAAAAGCGATATGAGAGAGTCCCTAGGCAGCTGTGTTCTTATCAATAGCAAATTACGGAAAAATCTTCAATAAGAGCTTGTATTTTCTTGGACATGAGAGTCAATCAACCATGAGACAGCTCTAGAGGAAACAAGCTTTTACTTGCTCCATCCTCATGGAGCTTCTTCTTTTTCATGCTTATGTAATTTCTAGAAAATCTTGCCTCTGCAGTGCAGACCTGGCTTCAGTGCATAACAATTGACAGTGTGTTGTGATGTTGAAAGGGCCCTTTGTCAAAAATAAGGTCAGCTGGATTTGGAGTTCAGTAAAGGTTCCACTTTGCTGTATCCTAAAAGGGGGAAGGGGGAATTAGCAGCCTAAAATCTATACAAGCCTAACCAAAATGATAACGGTGTGAAGCTAGAAAACTAACGCTGGGCTGTTGGGTAGAAACTACAGTGTAGATTTTGTATTTGTGTGAGTGTAGCCTATGACCTAGAATAATAGTAATTACTTTTGAGTTTTAATTTAAATGCTCCCAAATCTTCTAGGCTTTTTATCACTGGGATCCCTTCCCGAGCCAGGCAACCTCTGCTGGAATGCAAATAGTCCTAGGGAATCCTGCAGTCGTGTTGTCTTTCCCAAGCGCAGCTGGGAAGGCTGGAGACAAGGAACTGTGTAAATGAACAGTCACGGAAGCAACCACCAGACGCCTGTGGGAGCTCAGGGAGGCATGTGCCCTTGGAGCTGCTACGGTGTGTTGTACGGTGGTATCCAGAGATCCGCCTCGTCATGGCAGGCTCCACACAGACACAGCAAACTGTAGCACCTCTTCTGAGGAGCTGTGTCTTAGCTGAGACCTGTGACCACAGGCCTGGGATGCCAGGCAGTGAAATACACTGTTCAGGATGTGGAACTGGGAAAAAACTAAAAACCGTGGCTCTGAAAGCCAGATGTAAAAATTCCCTTTCACTGGAATGCAAGGGAGACATTTCCATTGCTCTTGGCTCTCCTGTTCAGTGCCAGTACAGGTTTGTTTGGAGGGCTGCGTTCTCCTCTAGAGCTGAGCTATATTCTCCACTATATGAGAACATGAGTGCTATAGTCTAATGCTCCCAATTCCAAGGACTGAATCTACCTGGCTGCTTAACAAGGAGCTACAGCTGCATCCTGATCCGAGTAACATTTTCACTACTCTGAGCAGCTGCCCTTTTTATCCTCTCTTCATTTTTCCATGAATTAGCCTTATTTATAAATGCATGTCTCCTTGTAGGATACTCAAAGTTGAGAGCTGGTAAAACATGGTTCAGTATAATCCTACTGTGAAATTATACAGGCCCAGTCAAAGCGTGTTGCTTTAAGGACAGCCACTGGCCTTAGCTGAAATGGGCCAAAACGTATGTACTGGTGTCATTCCGGAGACCCCTAGATGAAGAGGTTCAGGGCAGAGGAGTGGTACAGGGTTAGGACAAGCAGTGGTAATTACCAGTGCCTGTTTCTCTGAGGGTGAGGAAGTTTCTTGCTTACATCTCCAACCAGGAAATTTGTTTGCTCCTCCCTCAGTTTCTCAGGAGGATGTAAAGTACAGCTTTTTTGGAGTTTGCGAAGCATGGGGTTGGTTAAATGCCTGTTGGGTATAACAGCTGTACTTGATTCTGCCTTACAGCAAGGGAAAGGACTAGATAAGACAGAATGAGCCCTTCGGAGGTTAATGTTGTCTGAACCCCACGTTTCCACCTGAACTGTGATGAACGTAACAGTGTTCACTTTGAAGAGCATAAAAACATCAGCTGTAGCATGAAGGTACACTTTGCTTGCCTCTCTTTGACTCCAAAATATAAAATATAAATTTTCTCAAGAGGAAAATGTCTTGGTAGGGAAAATGGAAGTCAAATGTTCAAGGTTAAAAAGTTCTGTCTAACCTTTCGCGTTACTGCTCAGAAGAATTATTTTTGAAAGTTAATAAACCACGTGCATTCACCTCATACAGCTATTTCCCTCCCTAAACAAATTGCTTTTATTGTCAAAACTACAAATTTAGGCATTGTGATCAATACCATCGTTTTATGAACTGTCAGTAAAGGGACTTGAAGATGCAGCTTTGCTTGATTGTCTAGGAATAAAGATTGATCAGCCCCGTTGCTGCTTCTGTATAGATCCTCGGTTGATTCACATACAGTATACAAAGCAAAGCACTACCACCTCATCCCTCTTCAAAATCACATAGTCAATAGCTTTTCCTCTGCACATTTCTGCAAGCACTTGAGAGTACAACCCCAATTAATACGTTAAGAAGGGCAGAGAGGAGGAAAATGTTTTGGTGTTGGGGTCTTTCCCGGATAGAAAAATGTGATTTTAATTTCAAACATTTCTTGGTTCATTTCACAAAAGGTATTGAGCTAAGATTGTTAGCTTTTACTCTTTCATATTTTCTTTTATTGTTTTTTTTAAATGAAGACACGAAAAAGAAGTGTGCAAGATGATAACAAAAGACTGCTGGCCCACAGCAACTGTTGAATCTTGTGAGGTATTTTGGGACAGCATTCAGTGTTGTATGCTGTTCCCATTGCACCAGTCGGAGAAGACAAGTTGTTTAAATGGAAAATGAAGTCCTTGTATATACTTTTGTCAGAGAGATTGCTGAACATAATTATTTCTGATGGAAAAAGGTGGTATTGGCTAAGCTGAGTTGTTTTCATTGTATATATTCAATTACCAAAGTATTGCTCTATTTATAACACAGGTGACTTAACATGCTTGTACGTGATGCAGGTCACAGTGTCCACAACTGATTTTGAGCTTAAGTAAGTTAAGAAATTATATGCCTTAACTGCAGATTTGTAAACAGGTATGATAATCTTCCTATTCCTTGTCTGCCTTATTAAAACTGTGAGCTATTCAAGGCACAGACGTCTTATAATGTGATACTTGGATCTTATAAGATAATTGATTGATTGGTCTCTGTAGGTGCTACTGTCATCCAAAGAATAGCACTGATCACTTGGGATTGGATAGTATGGATGAATGTGTAGGTAGCTAAATAATAATACATGAGGAAAACCTGAAAGATAATGACTGGTCAGATGTATAGGAGTAGCGCAGTGGATTGTAGAACAAGATGTAGTAGCTAAGGCTAGAGGAAAGGGGCTGGGACTTGAGCACCGAGCTTGGATCTGCCATGAGGATGTGGTGTCACGGTTCAAATGAGCTAACATCTGTGCCTACTGAAGCAGGGAGCACCTTCCTTCTCCTGCTTTTCCTTTGTGGCCCGACCTTACAGGGAGCTAGTGCAGGCATATAAACTGCCAGAAACCAACGCTAGAGAAACACTGTCTTAGTTCCCCGAAATGGCTTATTGAAAATCCCATGTGAGTGCTGGAAGGAGGGGAGGAGCTGCAGTAAGTCTTGAGGGTACAGAGAACGCAGCAAGTCAATGGCTATGGCCCTGCCAGGAACAGCTGGAAATTAGCAGCATCACATTCGGTGTGACCTTAGACAAGTGATGATACATTCATGGCTTAGTTTTTTCACATATAATAGTGGGGGCAATAATACTGTCTAGTTCCTAAGACTGAGGTGATATTAAGCATTACATGCTTAGAGTATATAAAAGCTTTTGAAAACCTTGGATGGAAGGCTTATAAAAAACAAACATACAGAGGACATCATTCTGTAGCAAGTCCTGCACTTGACTATTGGTTTTCACTGAATCTTTTCCTTAGGCACGTTAACTTTGCTTTTATAGTCTATCAGGAGGCACTGTATTTAGCTGTCCCTGTTCAAGGTTCACTGACCTATAATCCTACTGAAATGGAGTGGAAAGCCCATGAAAATTTCACTGCATTTGCACTCAAGTGGCGTATGGCCATGGTGGTAATTAAAAAAAAAAAAAAAAAAAGAAAAAATAAGTGATAGTCCTCTAGTCTCCATGGAGACTAAGCATACTGAAAGGGGTGGGAGTATAAGATATTTTCAATCTTAGGTTGAAAGGCAGAGATCAAAAGTTTTTCTGGTTAAAATGCTGCACAGAAGCCAACATGCCAAATTGAACGATAACGCATTTTGCACAAATACTTTGCAAAATGGTTTGAATATGAGATTAAGAGGAAATTTCCTGTGCTGTTTTTAATGGGTTACTGGAATAGATCTTGGTGTATATTGCCTGTGCCTTTGTCAAATTTCTACCAGAATGCATAAGCCAGAAAGTATAACACCCATCCTGGCAATAAGGAATTCTTGTTTTACAAGGTAACATTCAAATTCTTTTAGAGGATCATAAAAACTAAATAAAAGAAGATCCAGCAGCAATTGAGACTTTCCTTGTGATTAAGATGCCTGGCTGGCAAAGAAGCCTATAAAATAAGCTTTCCCAAACACTTGCCTTAGGAAGGGAAGAGTGAGAAAGAGAACTCCATGAGAATGGAACGGCAAACTTGTTTTTGTTGACAGACAGTAAATTTGGTTCAGTGCTATTTTTCAGTCATTTGGAGAACAGGAAAGCATAGCTGATAAAGCATTACTGGGGAAAAAAAAAAACCCACATCAGTGGTTAAATGCTAAATGGACAGCAGGAAAGAATGAACTTTGTAACTTTCTGTTCCCAGGTGAAAATAGAACTAATATATAGGTGATATCCAAAAAGCATGTTTTGCATGATTTTAGCAAAAATGCGTGCTAATGTGGGTTCTGGGATTGAAAAATCACTAATTTGACTTTTTCCATCTCAAATAATCACGTCCTGTAGAATGATTCACACATAATGTTTTAAGGTCAGAACTGTGACAGCATAGTGGCTTACTCTCCCTCTGAAAATTAAACTGGTCCTTCTGTAAGCAGCAGAACTTCAGAAACTTGGTTAAAAGATTTGTGTCCTACAGTTTTTCATCCTCATGCCCTTCTGCAGTGGTCCTAGTATCATACATTCCCAACATCCTTCTTCCAGACTTCCCAGCCCCTTCCCGTGTTCCTTCATCACAAGCAAAACAAGTGGGCAACATCTCTTGTTGTATTGACACTGACACTGTCAGGATGGGACTGACAGATAAATAGACAGATAATTTGCCTCTGTAGGATTATTTCCATGGGAAAAACAGGTTAAAAAAGAACAGAACCACCTAGCTGTTCTTGTTGCTTATGATTAGGAAAGTTTAAGTCCCTTAAAGCTGATAGTGAACAATGCTAGTTTATTTTATTTTTTTTACTAATGTGGATCTGTTGCTATATGTTCTATAAATATAGCCAAAGATGTCTATACATTTAGTAGACTAAGAGGGGAAAATAGAGAAGGAGAACTCAGAGAGGAAGATGGTTGAGAGGTTTGTGCATACAGGTCCTCTCATTATTGATATGAATGCTACTTTGCTGACTTTGGAGTCCTCGGTTATTGAACACACACAGGAGGCAGTTAAACATAAAGTATGAAAGACTTTGTTGTCTTGTTCTCATTTGGTCTGATTGTGAATTTGCTTGAACAAGGATTGTGAGACTGAATCTTATTACTTTGTGATGGAGTTTTGCCAAAGATATAACCATAACAAGATTTCTATATTAAAGTATTTTTTGAGAATTATTAAAAAAATAAAAAAAAGCCCTGCTCTCTTGATACCTTTAGACCATAGCTGAACAAATACATAATTTGGGGAAGACACAAAAGAAAAAAACCTACACACACAAAATGCAAAAATACATTCAGTTCAGTATTGCTGTCTGCCTTGAAATTGGTTTCCTCTGTCAATAAACAACTGAACAGATGGAAAAGGTCTGAAAGAAAGAGAAAGCATTACCGAACAAAAATGGTTAGTGCTTGTTATCTGGAGAGAGTGTTTAAGTAAAGGCAATCTTAATTTAGGCAAATAAATGAAAGATTAGCTTGCAACATAATGAAATATCATTTTTTTAAAAAAGATGACTGTTGAATTTTGTTTTATGAAATGTAACAAACTTGAGAGAGGAGAGGACGTTTTATGATATAGGTGCTGGCACTAGCAAAAATACAGATGGTTTTGGTAACAATGTGTCTCAGCAGTCAGTGCAGCATTTTTCTTGTCATGTTCCATGTGGGAAATCTAACTAATGGACTGGTTTTCCTTGCCTGTTATTTTTGTTCCCTAGAGTCAAACCAACAGGTGATTCCCTGAGTTTCTTCATTTGCTTGTAATAATTTAGTAACAAGTATTTTTATCTGTCATGGATCCTATTTTGTATTTCTTTGACCCTGTAATGGACTGGCATCAAGACATGGCTCAAACTTAGGGGCCAGGTTTTGGAAGCAACACTTCGGAAAGTAATCCTTTATTTCACGGAAGCTGAAGAAGTATACCTACCTTTTTAATACCTTTTTATTTGTTAGGGTATTTATTTTGAATCTGTTTATTTTTCCCTAACTCCCTCTAATAGAAACTAGACATGTAATTAATTTAATAACAGCAGCTGGGCCAAAGGAATTATTTTGTGCCACCTCACAGTTAGTAGGAATTAAGACATTTAATTCTGAAGACGGTTGTGTATGCAGGAATTTTCCATTTAAAAAAGAATAATTAGTGCTATTGTTAAATTAATTGGGTTTATCTTTGGTTGGCTTTACATCCCAGAATGCTTGAAGAAACAGAATAGTTAAAATGTTTTCTTTACTTAATCCTTACTGTGACTATATTAATGGCTGTTCAGTTTTGGCACACATAAAGTCTTTGGATCTATGGTAGTCCAGGTGCTTTGATTTTTGTGATTAGGCTAATTTGCAAAAAGAAACTGCACCTAGCATGTACCTGAAAAAATGACTATGCATTCAGCAATGTGTGTGACTTTAATCATACAGTCAATTTTTACTAAACTTAATTTAAATGTTGGTACATGTGGGGCAGATTCAAATGGAATGTACTCTTCAAGTTAAAAACCCCAGGAAAACCTCGGCTAGTCTGATTTTTGTTAATGGTAATTTCAGAATAGGAAAAAGTTGCCCCTTCGCCCCCAAAACCCAACCAAACCACCTTCTTCTGTTTAGATCAAGACACAGAGCTCTTCAAAAAAATACTTTGCTGTGTTCACTTGTAACATTAATTTGTTTGCCAAAGCTCTGAGTGGGTGTTTAATTTTATTTAAAGGACAGTGTGAATAGCCTCCAGTGCTTAATTTAGAATTTGTACAGTTTCCCTCTTCTCTGAAATACTAGTGAAGGAAACATCTTTTATACATAAGGAAAGTTGTGATTTCCACCCATTTATAGTCATATTTTAATTCCTCTTCTCTTGGTGTGGTATCTAAATTCCTTGTCAGGTAATTAACTGTATTAGATGCATTACAGTAAAACGTGTGAACATTTTTTGGTCAGAGAAACAACATTTAATGAATTAATTCAGTGTACATATTCTCACTGGGAGCTTTGTGCTCATTTTCTGCCTGTCCAAAATTGCAGGAGCTTTTGCAAGACCTCAATGCAAATGTGCTGCTGATGTAGGCACTTACGTTGTTATGTTCCTCTATGCGTTGGAAGCTCTTTAATGACTCTGATGGTATATTCTTCATGTTTTCTCCTGTTCCCTATCTGGTTTAGAGAGCTTAGTACTGAATGAGCCATGATAAAATGTCAATTTGTAATATGATATGAAAAGCATGCTGTGACTTAATGTGATGCTACGTATCCCTTGGGCAATAAGTTCACTCTCAGATCATCTCTTTTCTGGGGGCCATCAATAGCAGTTCCTTTGCCTTAGGGCTAGCAGAGTTGCATAGAAAGAACTAAACTACTTCTCTGCTGTGGAAAATTGCTAAATAGAGTCTCAAGCAGTGGAGACAAGCAGTGCTCTTGAATTTGAGGGTTTTGGAATACAGTTATCCAGCTGCATCGGAGTTTGGGGTTTCTTTGGGGAAAGAGCGAAAGAGGAGGAAACAGTGGAGGTAGGGAGATGTTAACTGCTTTGGTTGCTTTGAATAAAGAGCATAAGATTTTATAAGAAATGAGATGGGTTTTTATTCCTTCTTCCCCCACACTGCCCTGCAACTGGCTGCCTGAAACAAGAAGTAGTTCTCTGTAAAACCTAAGTACAAAGAAATATGTAAGCCAGTGCTTTGGCACGTGCCAGGGAACCAGGAATCAACACACCTGAGTTCCATGACATGCCTTAGCTGCTACCACTGCATACAATAAAGAACAGTCATTGCACACATTAAACAGCCGCACAATGAAAAAGTGGGAGAGAGGACTAACCAGCAGTACATTGTCGACATGGGAAATGACAGGAGTGACCTCTTTCTTGGAAATGGGCACTGTTTCATTGCTCACACCTGAACAGAAATTTGAAACTTGCTTTGACTGGTCTGTTATATCCATATTGATTTTACAGTTTTCCTTACAATTAACAGATAAGGTGCTTTTCTATCTCCACTCAGCATGTTATTTATCCTTCCTAGACAAGGGTTATTACATGCTGTCTCTTTTTCAGGCAAAATCCAATAGATTTTCTGATCTCTGCTGTAAAACTGGGCCAAACGGATAGTGCAGGAGTCATCTGTCAAGATTCCTTCTTAGTGTCTTGCAGGAAGTGAGTAGCTAGGAAGAATATACCAAGACTGAAAGATGGCATTTCCTTCTTTTAGTTCAACCTCAAAGAACCCAGTCTCAAACAATAAAGTTTATATGGTGAAATTCACAACTTCTTTCTCTCTGCCACTGTTGTTTTGTTTTAAAGAAATTGAAAGCCCCACAAGCTTGTGGGGGCTCTGTTCTTTCTTTTTGAAATATTTTATGGGGCTTTGGATAGAAAAACATATCACTTCGGTTAGCACTGGCACCATTTATTTAGTTGCATTTCATTAGTATGCACATACTTAGTCTCCTCTTGATTACTCTTGCTACAGCACAAGAGGAGGTGGGAGATCAGTCAGTGTAACTAATATTCATCTTGTAGGCAATAGATAAAACTATGGTAAAGCTAAAGAAAGAAGAGTGAATGCCCTTCACAGAGCATCACAGACTGGTATGGTTGCCAAGAAGAGAGACCTCATTTTGCTCTACAGGAAGTTTTAGAAGCGTGGCTTTTGCTTAATTGCTATACTGCTATCTTCACATCTTGGCAACCTACCTCTATAAGGCTGACCTACAACACATGTTATACCCCTTCCCTAGCCACTGATTCACTGAAGTATTTCTCTCTAGTCTTAAATCTTACTAGCATCGGTAGGACTTGAACACTTGCTTGAAATTCAGCAATGATACTTTCTTGAAATATTTATTTTAAATTAATCTATTGGAGGGGTGGATTTAAGAGCATGTTTCAAGTTAAGATGGGGACAAATTGAAAAAAGAACAAGTATGAAATGCAAGCTATGGAATCATGGCTATAAGGACTTTGTCAAGAGATACTGGTAAGGATCTTTAGCTAGCTTAAGTCACTGGACATTCATTGCTTTATAGGATAACACTAATTTACAGAAAAGGCTGGATAAAATACCATCTAAGTCAATAGGCACCCCTAGACTTACACATGCTTTGGACTGGACTGCTGCTGAGACTAGTACCATTTGGACAGGCAGCCTTGGAGCACTATAATAATTTAGGGTCTTATAATGAACAAGATAAAGCTATTCTAAAGTGACTAGTGGTTTTGTTTGCATCAAATCTGAATTTTGCAAATTAGAAACTGAACTGAGATCTGATTTTCAGAGATGTTTAAATATTATCTTGGGGGGGG
>VYZV01040723.1:599-21919 GCA_013401275.1 Pandion haliaetus | reverse complement strand
GATGATGGGGGGGTGGGGGGGGAATCTTGCTCATGATTATTTAAAATTTGAGCAAGAAGAGAGTTTGAATTGTGAAGGTCACCAGCACTGGCTGAAATCTTTGACAGCAGTAGTTCTCCATCTCTGGGGATTAACATATTTTAGATTTAAAATGATAGTTAGATAATGCTGCATTCAACATATTGGGGGTATTTGCAGTATTTTAATACCAGCCTTAATAAGGCAGGCATTTATTTCATAAAGAAAGTTTATGCCAGTCTGGTCTAACAGCCAAGTGAGCTGATTAAAGTTTGGCAGACCCTATTGACATTTCTAATAAAGAAAACACTACCACAGCATTTTTTCCTGCTTAAAGAAACAAGAGCAAGAATGGTGAAGAAATAAAACCTTTAGAGAGAGAAAGAATCTGTTGACAGCAGCTTTTAATTTCCTACAGTTAATCACTAGTGCTCAGCTTTTGCCACCACTGTAACATATAAAAAAATAATACTGCTAATATATTCATTATCCGTCATTTACTTGAGTGCCCAGAAATTAGGAACATGCAGAAGCTAACTTATGCATAATGTTATAAGAAGACGATGGAGAGTCTATGGAGAGTACCATGCCACAGTCACAGTAAAATAATTCTATGATAAATTTATTCTAGACCTTCTAATTGGCTTATTAACTTAGATTTTCCAGTCCTATTCATGTTGCATATTTCCCAGTGGCAGCTTCATAACTTGGGTCCTTCATATGTTACTTCCCACGTAAACCACTGCTCAGTGAGTATTGTGCAAACCCTAATCCACGCTGGCTCTACAGAAATAGTCCCTAACCTCAGCATTTGCTGCTGAGCTCTGAAGGACCCTGGTATCAACCAAGGTGACTAAACATGTACATGCAAAGGCAAGATGTGAATACTGGAGTTGACATTCACAATCCAGAGATGAAAGGATGTCCATACCTTCAGGTAAATTAGACACAAGGGGTCATTTAGTTAATCCTTATCACATTACAATGAAAAGTAGATTATTAATTACACAACAACATTAATTCTGAACCCATTTGTAGTGCTTTTCATCTGAGGCTTTCCAAGTATTTTATTACTGTAAGAAATTGCAAACTTTTAACAATAAAACATGCTTGTCCAGCGTATTTTGGTTTAATTACTGTCATGTTGTAAAGTCACTTGTTTGCTTTGCTAGAGAAGAGAGCACGTAATATAGCAGAGGACTTGAGTAACACTCCAATGGATCAGGAAATAATATGTCACCATGTGTTGCATCTGAAAGTGTTTCTGAATTGTGGGCAGAAGATATCTCTTGCATCTAGTTGAAATTCTGAACAGGAAAAAGTTGATATCATAGGCTTATTTAAGTCTAAATAGCATAAATAAAGTGAAGAAAGAAAAAAAAAAACAACCAAACAAACAGCTAGCAGATCCAGATACTTTTTCTATTGTAATTCCATCCTCAGTAACGGGCTTTAAGCACTGGATATTATTCAGTGTGATGGTATTTAAAGGACCTAAAGTTTCACACAGGCTTAGAACCCATTTAATTATAAGCTCTAAATCAGAGTTTTAAAAGATATTCCCAAACCTGTTTTTACCCTTGCCTCCTTTGGAATAGCCATTGCTATGTTTATTTGGCTAATGAGGCCATCTGATGGTGACCACTTACATTTTTAGAAGCTGTTTGGGGGTTTTCTCTTAGATTATTCTTCAGATTTTAAACAAATTCCTGGGAATGTTGCAAAGTCATATCCTTATCCTCCTTAAAGCCTCACTTTAAAAACTCTCTAAGCTCAACAGCAGCTTATGTAGCTTGTGGGTCTGTCTAGACCCACGCCTCACGCCCTATGCTGTATCATCCCTGTGCTTCCCTAAACGTCTGTATATAGCCTTGCTCTGCTCTTTTATAATCACATTGCAGGCTCCTGGGGTCAGGAGCCATCTGTTGCACTGTGTTTGCTACCATACCTACTACAGTCTGGTGCCTGTATCATGTTCTGTGTGACCTCTGCTGAAAGAAAAGAATAATTAAGTATGTGTATGTCCGGTAGTGCAGAACTGAGTTAACTATCTCACTTGGGCATCCTCCTGGGAGCATGTGTTGATGAGAAAAATTTTATGAGCAACATTCATCAGCTGCTTTGCACTGCTTCTAATCTTGCTGTAGTGAACAAGAGTAGTTGGTGTTAAATTTAGGTTTGGCTTTGTTATATTTATCCATCACTTATTAGGTCAGTATTTGCCTTAAGATAAATGACATGGAAATGAAGTGCTGCAGGGACAGGCTTTGTTTGTAAACTATAGCAATATTTATTGTCCGTTCCATCCCACGTGTCTGTCTTCCCTTTACTCTGAAGCTGTATAGGGACCAAGGAAATGTGGAAAATAGTGTATGAATTCTCCAAAAGTCTGTCTCCCACATGATACTTATTACTTTCCAAGTGAACCCTTGGTTGCCTCTGCTGCTGCTGTATATTTATGATCAAAGAGTACTTCAATCATTTCTAGATAACTTCATAATAAAGTTGTACTCTCCAAATACTCTATGTAATGCACAAAGATTTATGTACCTCAGATGTGTATGCAGCAGACAGACAGAAGTAACCTTGAAAATCTTACTCTTAAAATATATACCTTTTGGCAAATACCTATGTCAATAAAGCTTAAAGAACTGGCAGATCTTATGTTTGAAGTTGTCTTTGCATCCACAGTTAGACCAGTTTTCTGTGCTAATGACGTCTTCTTTGGATGAACTTTTGTACATGTGCTCTGATAGTTTACATGAAAAAGTGATTTTTAATGTGCATGGTTTAGCACCCTGTAACACTTGTGGTTTAACCCCAGCCAGCAACTAAGCACCACGCAGCCGCTCACTCACTTCCCCCCACGCAGTGGGATGGAGGAGAAAATTGGGAAAAGAACTAAAACTCATGGGTTGAGATAAGAATGGTTTAATAGATCAGAAAAGAAGAAACTAATAATGATAATGACAACACTAATAAAATGACCACAGTAATAACAAAAGGATTGGGACTATACAAGTGATGCACAATGCAATTGCTCACCACCTGCTGATCGATGCTCAGTTAGTCCCTGAGTGGTGATCCCCTCCACCCCCCCAGTTTATATACTGTGCATGATGTCACATGGTATGGAATACCCCGTTGGCCACTTTGGGTCAGCTGCCCTGACTGTGTCCCCTCCCAGCTTCTTGTGCCCCTCCAGCCTTCTTGCTGGCTGGGCATCAGAAGCTGAAAAATCCTTGACTCTAGACTAAACATTATTTGGCAACAGCTGAAGACATCAGTGTGTTATCAACAGTCTTCTCATACCGAACTCAAAAACACAGCACTGTACCAGCTACTAGGAAGACAATTAACTCTATCCCAGCTGAAACCAGGACATGCATCTAGCTTGGAAATTGAGTTGTGTACAAAAGATGCAAAAATCAAATCTAAAAATATATCCAAGTGCCAGACTACATTAAAATTCATGCTTCATTAAGTGGGTACAGTACAAATAGAAGAGGTCTTGGTAGAAGCAGAGCTGCTTCTTTTGGTTAGCATTTTAGCAAACTGGGACTCCGGAGCCTCAAATCTCTTTACAAATGCCCATGGTATTGAGTTTCTGGTATTGAACAGTATGGTTAGCTCTTGTAGTACTTAATTTTAATTTATAGTTTGCTAGAATACCTGATTTTGCTTTTACTACAGTCATTATGGCATATCTTCAAACTGAATTTAGGCTTTATACATTCCCTTTGTATTGGATCATCCATCTTCTTCCTATGAGTTAAAATACATACCAGATGCTGTAGCACACCTGTGATTTGTAAACTGTTACTCGTATGTAATATATAAAGTACAGCTTTGGTCAGCCACTGTGTATAATGTGAACATACACAGCATATGTAGCTTCTGTGGCTGGTTAGATTCAATGTAAATATAGTGGCTTGCATGTATAAGTCTGTGCAGAGTTTCTCCTATGCTTTCATGTTTAGTACTCAGCCCCGCTTTAAAGAGGGATTTCAGAGAAAGAGCTTTTCTCTATCAAATCCTGAGAGCTTTTGCAAACTGGGAATCTCTGCTATGGTCCCAACAGGTTCCTGAGCCCCGGAGCAGAAGTGCTGTAGCTGAATGTTCCACATTGTCAATCTTGTGCTGTTTCAGCAGTGGAGATATCAGATCTGAGTACATATCTGAGCTGAGGGCCATAGCTTCTTTCAAAGTATAAAATCCAGCGGAGTGCTTTTTGAAAAGGGCAAGTTGACATTTGACACAGAAGCATCAATTTCCTTCCTCTCCCTTGAGTTCATGTTTTTACATTTCCTTGAGTTCTGACATTTTGCAGATTTTTGCAAATCAGTGTCATGATACGCAGGAATAAACTTAATTGTGAGAGTCAAAGATGAACAGAGAGGAATGAGAAGTAGGTCAGGAAAGGAAAAGGTGATGGCAGCATTCTGGCAGTGATATGAGGGACAACTCTACCAGATAACACAGGAAGAGATTTCAATCCTACAAAGGAATCATAAAGTATTTCCCTCCCTTTCTCTATTACGCATTAACCTTCACAACCCTGAGCAAAAGTCCACTGGTGTCTTTCCTTAAACCCAGGGGACTTTGGATCAAACCTGTGAGGTATTTCAAGTGGAAAACAAGTCCCTGCTCAGCACAGTCAATGGAATAGACTTTCAACTTGGTGGTGGTGGTAGCTCTCTGATTCCTCAGGACAGCTTTGAGCCATGGTGTGGACTTGAATGCGCTTCATACGTACCTTTCTGTATCTGTTTATGCCATTTAAGCTATGCCAGCTGTCGTGCTGTAGCATACGAGTTCTCTGTGAGGGAAGCTGCAAGGAATAATCATATAGTGATTCTCTGTAATTAATTAATTGACTTGGAAGATTGACTGTAAAATGCAGGAAGTCAAGTAAAGAGTCTCTTCAGTGGTCGGAGGATATTCTACCCCTCAGTGCATAGAGATGTCCACCGGTGAGCAGGTGCTCTGAAGGCTGGGTAGCTTTCCTATTTGAGAACAGCTGTAATACCTTATTTAACTGCCTTGGTGAATTCCAATATGCATTGTCACTGTGCTTTCTGAAATATTGCAACTATCTGAGGCCAGGGCAAGTTTTCCATGGAAAATGATAATGTTCTTCTTGCTTTATTTTAATTAGTATTTTAGTGGAAGTGAGAAATTTGCTGATTTATGTAACTCTCTAAACCAGGGCAGGGCAGCAAACTTCAGAGTAATTTATTTCTTGACATATATATTGCAGTGATTTTGAACACTTTTTGCAGCAGTTTGCAATCCTTTTCTGCAGAGCAAAATATTCACCTCAGACCGTGGAATTTCATGAAGTCATCACTGCTTTATGCACTTCATGATTATTTGCTATTTTTGCAGCCTCATCTGTGAATTTTTACTATATGGTGTCATGCAGGCATGTTCATTTCTATCCACTGTGCTGAAGTATTTATGCGGATTGTTTTAAGAATACATTTTTAACCAGTTTAAGGAAAAAAAGGTCTTAATTTTAAATAATTATAATTATCTATGAACTTTTTTCTGTATTTGAATATCTTTTATGAACAAACTTGGCTTGTAGCAACTAGTAACAACTAAATATGAATCTCATCTAGTTTAGACCATTTCTAGACTATTATAGTATTTTTCCTTACAAGACATGGTTCTAATACGTTAATCAACCTAAATAGAAAAGCAAGTGGATGTACTTTGTTGAGAGATTGATCTGGAGTCTGAGAAAGCCAACAAACCTAAGGATGAATAAATTCCATCTGCCAATATCATTCGTAGTAATTCCATGCTTAGAAGTTAACTGTGAATCTCCAGGCCACTCCACCAAAGCCACCTGGAGAATAATCTACTACTCTCCTGCTTCACTGTCAAACTTTCAGGTGCATAGCCTTTATCTTAAAAGGCTTAACAGTTGCCCCTGAGCACTATTAATTCATATCCTTGGCACCTGTCAGCGGGAGTTAGGTGAGGAGTCTGCCTGTCTACTTTTGTAAATACCACTAGACTCCTGTCTGCAACTTCAGCAGTTTGAATAACTGTCTGTGCTTTCCATCCCACCACTTGGGCCTTGACCCTGATGAAGGAGGTATTAGTATTTGAAATGTGTAAAAAAATAATTGTAAAACATGTAGTTTGCCATGAACAAAAATTTTCATTGTCTTAACTAGAAATTCAAATGCTTATGCACAGCCATCTGCTTCGGCTCGCTCTCTCCTGATACTCCTTTAATGTTTCTTGCTGGGCTTTACATACTCTTGTGTTTCTGTGTGTGGATGGAAACAGTTTTTATCATAAATCCTTTAAAGGATAAGGAGCTCAAAAGTGATCTTTATTAATTCCAAAGAAGATTGAAGCCAGACAGCAAGTAAAGAAGGGCATGATGGCATTTTACTCATCATCACAGCCATGGCAGAGTGATGCTGAAGAACAGCTGACAAGGGCACATGGAAAATATTCAGGTACAATATTGGATTTGAAACAACCTTGAAATGTGAATGTCAGAGGAGGACCCAGCTTCCCCCGTCACTGTTGTTGTTCTCGTTGCAATAAGGATTTGGGGGCCCAAATGGGGACCTAACTGTGAAGGACCCCTATGGAAAACAGAGACTACACTGGCTCAGTCCCAGGTGGCATAACTGTTCGTTGAGAGAAAGAGACATTTGAGTTACTGCTGAATGAGTTAATGCTGGGACCAGAAGCAATGCAGATGTGTCAGTGCAATGCTAATTAGACTTTCTAGTTTCCCATCATGTATTTGCATTTCTGTTAAAACAGTGGGTTTCCCATACTGGAGTCTTTCTTTTTCACTCACCCTGTCTGTTCCTTATTATCAGACTATCGGAGCACCACATAATGTTTCATGTGTTTATCACCGTAACATCTCTGTCAGGTAGGGAAGTAGAAACGGGGAGATTAGGCCCAGAAAGGCTCCATGTTTTGTCCACTGTCACAGGAAATCTGGGATTTATTGCTTTATTAGCAGACCCCAAGACTGCTGATCTACAGATTCCTAGATTAAATGCCCCTTTTAATAAACTCCTGCTTTGAATACTGAGCCTCTAATATTAGCTTTCCAGAAATCCATATTTATTGTTTAGTTACTGGCTCCATTTTCAAGGATAAAAATTGTTCTTGAAGTGCAAGGCAAGTGGCCCACAGTACAGATAGAACTGAGAGAGATTTAATGAATAATATAATAGATTAATTTAACCAATTCTATTTTGCAGTTGTGGACAAGAAATTAAGCATGTGATTTTAAAATTATTTTAAATGCAGCATTCTAGAAAAAAAAATGCTTATAATGCTATCATTATGGTGATGGAGACAGCAGAGACTAGTGAAAGGAAAATCTTTGGGTATCATAGAGTTGTATGTTCCACTAGAGTCTTCATCATATGTGCTCAGTTTGTCTCATTCTTCCATGACCCTTAGTGGGCTGCCGCAAATGGGAAACTAGAAGGCATAGTTCCATCCAGTGTACGGCTGCTGCAGGAGTTAAGAGCTGTAAACTGTTTTGCAGACTTCCTACGTATTGTTTGTGAAAATGTGGTTATGTGGTAGTCATTACATTTTCTAAAAGTTGGCTTCAGCATCCTATCCTCTCAATACATCAGCTGGCAGGAGCCTTTCCTTATGATGTCCTATTTCTATCATGGTTTTTTACTGCTTATGAGGATAAATTTTCTCCAGTCTACCTCTGTTGGCCCTTATGAGTTTGGAAGATATTTTTCAGTGCTTCCTTTCTCTCTCCCCGGTAATTACAGTGTAATTGATGTGGGGCACTTTTTAATTTGCCTGTAGATTCTGGTAAAGACTGTGTACATGACACACTATTGTTTCAGTACAGCTAAGATTTGTAGTAATCCCAGGAACAAATCATTTCACGTTCTTACCTGTTAATGAGGATGCACCATTGAATCTGAATGCCTGCAAACCCATAGCGTGTACCCCTGTGGCATTCATCTACCCCAGGAAATGAGAAACATTATTTTCCATGTTTTAGAAAAGAGACTTGGATGTGTAATTTTATGGTAGGAAGCCTTCAGCAGCATTGTAGGCTTGAGGAATTCCCACTTCTTACCCAGCTGTTTGTATGCACACTGTGCTGGGACCAGCCTCTCTCCCCCCACTCCCATTTCATGGACATACTGTGCTGAGCGGCCAGTCAATGAACTGATCCATGTTAAAAATAACCCATTTTTGGCAACTTTTATTTTTGTTACCCAGAGTAACAACTTGTGTCATGAAGCTATGCCTGGAGGCTCAGAGGAGCAAAAAGATTTTGGCTACAAGGAGCCAGGGCATGCTAGGTCTGCCTGTGAGGTTGACCTAAATTTCCTCCTACCGATGCCTGTTCCCAGGCTTCAGGCACAGTCCTCTCGGTATGGCTGGCACAACTCTGTGTGGCCACTCCATGAAGAGAGTCAGAGAAACTCTCAAGAAAAGGGGTACTGACAGTGCTAATTTCCGTGATCTGAGTCGAAAGGCAGCCCAAACTTTGTGTCTCTTGTAATGTCACCCTGAAGTGAGGCAGGGAATTGCATGTAGGTTTTTCCCAGTCCCAGTCTACAACACAATCAACAACCAGTGCCTTATCTCCTCTTCTGGGATAGCATCAGACATTGTCCTGTTTTGCACATAGAAATACTGAGATGTAGAAAGTTCACTGATTGCTATATCTAATCATGTAAGTCTTTTTTGACTTCAGTAGGCTCAGCCTAGCTTCAGTGCAGTCACACTTCTAGGCTTGTTACACAACTGCAATGAGAAAATGTGCTTAACTGTAGGCATGTGTTTTTCCAAGTGGATATAGGTTTAAGCATGTAATAAACTACTTTGTGCATTAATGTCATCTTAACTTGAAACTATTTACATGGCTTAAATACTTGCTTACAATCTTTGTTATCTTGAGGCTTTTCTGCATAGTGGCAGAGAATTTGGCACCAGGTAATTTGTTGAAAGTGACACAGGAGGTCCATGGCAGGGCCTGGAGCAGAACCCGTTTCTGCTGACTTGCATTCCTCTACTTAGACATGATTTCCCCTTCCTTATGGAGCTGAAAGCAAACTTGGCACCTCATCCCCACAGAGCACTTACACTTCCCCTTCGCTGGCACATGAACAAGTCTAAATGGTGAACATTTGACCTCCTTCCACAGAGTGTTAATAATAAAACTTTTTTCTACAGCAACAACAACAACAATTGGCATAGACTTGTAGGCACTTTCACATCACTTTGCTCTGACAGGTGGTGAAGTCTTGCTGGGAAGCAGCAAATTCTCCTCTATTTGCTGCTTGCTTTTTTTGTCTTTTCCTTTCGGTTCCTGACCTGAACTGATCCTGGACATTAGCACCTGAGGCCCACTTTGCGCTGCAAATGTTTGCTGCTAGTACTGTGTGATGAGGTAGGTATAGGTTAAGCAGACAGACTGCTTTGTCCCACATGGCTTAAGACTGTTCCCACAATGAAATTACTGTATTGAAAAAACGTTTGTGTTTGGTTTTTTTTTTTTAAGCTTTACTGTGCTTATGTAAAGGCTTTGCTTGTATAAAATGGCATAAAAATCAAGTCTCATGCAGCATTACCGTGCTAAGAAAAGAGTGGTTTCTCATGTAGATTTGGCAGTTCTTGGCTGTCGTTCCTGTGTAGAGTAAAACCAAAAAACAAGAAAAAAATTCCAGGAACAAAACCAAAACCCCAGTGTACTTTATTGAGGGAAGTACTACAAATTAAAAATATGTCTGCAACTTTAAGGCTCGCGGCTGGCAACCAGTTAACCTTTTTTTTGTGGTTTGTGAGAAAGAAGGAATCTCAGGTTGCAATTATTTGTCTTAATAGTCCACATTGTAGTAGGTATTAATGTGTAATTACATTTTGGACACAAAAATGAGAATGTAATTTACAGGGCTGCGTCATTGACTAATTTCTTGCCTAATGACTGTAGCCTGTGCTACTTTGACAGAAGGTACGCACGCTGCTGTGCGAGCTGCTTGTGTAACTGTGCCCTGATTATGTGTAAACTCTGTGAAAGCCCAGCTATGAAGAAGGATTCATGAAGGGCTGGTAAAAAGGTTGTGTGTTACCTACTACCATCCTGGATTTCTTCTGTCCATTTCAGTCTCCTGGCGATCATTTTGTAAGTTTCATTCTGTGACTAACTGAGAGCAGTGTCTCTTTTGGGAATATTTTCCTCAACAGTTAAGCACTGAGAATGTTCCCTCTGGGTAGTCTCAGCAGTCTGAGATTGTCTGATTTGGGAGCATCACATTGCTTCCTTGTAGGGATATAGGAAAGAAAATAGTTGCACAGCACGGAATGTGCCACATGTGATGGTGTTACCTCAAAAGCGGCTTGAGAAAGATTGATCTCCAGCTTCACCCACAAGGTGAAAGTAATTCTCCTTATAAAGTAAGGACAACTCCACAATAGGATTGCTTATAAAAGAATCTGCATTCTTTCTGTGTGCATGTGTGTGCTCATGCTGCTTAATTGTCATTCAAAATGGAACTTGCCCTGCACATATCCTTTCACACAAGCTTTTTATTAACTTAGTTTATTAAAGAGGCAGTGCAGAAAAAAAGGTATGTCCCCCATCCATTTATAAGGAAACAATCTGCAGGCTGGCATACCTGCTATGGATCTCTCAGGATGGGATCATGTCTTGAAGGAAGATCAACATGCCTAAGAGAACCTTCTAGTCTAGTCTATGGGAAGTATTGCACTTATTTTTTCAGGATATGGCAAAAAGCATCCTGGTGTGGACCATTGTGATGGGTTGACCCTGGCTGGACGCCGGGTGCCCACCAAAGCTGTTCTATCACTCCCCCTTCAGCTGGACAGGGGAGAGAAAATATAACAAAGGGCTCCCAGGTCGAGATAAGGACAGGGAGAGATCACTCAACCAATTACCGTCACGGGCAAAACAGACTCAACTTGGGGAAAAATGAACTTAATTTATTGCCAATCAACCAGGGTAGGGTAATGAGAAATAAAATCAGATCTCAAAACACCTTCCTCCCACCCCTTCCTTCTTCACGGGCGCAACTTCACTCCTGGATTCTCTACCTGCCCTCCCCAGCGGTGCAGGGGGACGGGGAATGGGGGTTACGGTCAGTTCATCACATGTTTTTTCTGCTGCTTCACCCTCCTCAGGGGCAGGACTCATCACACTCATCCCCTGCTCCAGCATGGGGTCCCTCCCACATGCGACAAGTCCTCCACGACCTTCTCCAACGTGGGTCCTTCCCATGGGCTGCAGTTCTTCACAAACTGCTCCAATGTGGGTCCCTTCCATGGTGTGCAGTCCTTCAGGAGCAAACTGCTCCAGCGTGGGTTCCCCGTGGGGTCACAAGTCCTGCCAGCAAACCTGCTCCAGCATGGGCTCCTCTCTCCACAGATCCACAGGTCCTGCCAGGAGCCTGGCTCCAGCGCCGGCTTCCCACGGGGTCACAGCCTCCTTCAGGCACCCACCTGCTCTGGCGTGGGGTCCTCCATGGGGCTGCAGGTGGATATCTGCTCCACCNCCTCCTTCTTCACTGACCTCGGGGTCTGCAAGGTTGTTTCTCTCACATGTTCTCACTCCTCTCTCCGGCTGCTGTTATTGAGACCCACAACTTTTTTTCCCTTCTTAAATACGTTATCCCAGAGGCGCTACCACTATCACTGATTGGCTTGGCCTTGGCAGGCGGCGGGTCCGCCTTAGAGCCAGATGATATTGGCTCTGTCAGACAAAGGGGAAGCTTCTAGCAACTTTTCATCAGAAGCCACCCCTGCAAACCCCCCCCGCTACCAAAACCTTGCCACAGAAACCCAATACAAGCATGCTATGGGACATCTTACATGCCTAAATGTTACGTTGCTCTCTGCTTTTACATAAATTCTTCTCTATCATTCTTCAAACTACTAGACTATTTTTAAGATACTGCACTTGACAGTGAATCTGTGTTTTTCCCCTATAAATAAATAAATAAAATTACCTTACCATCAGGAACTTTTACCTTGATTTCCATCCCCCTGAAAACGCTTGGAAAACAAAATCCCCACCCATCTGTTGTGCCTAGAACGATGAAGTTTAGAAACCCAGTGGTGTTGAAGGCCCCTTTATGTAACAGGACTGCCTCGCAAAAGGGTTGATAGCTCACCATAAGGACTTTGTCCTCTGTGGAGAGGTTTCTGGTTGCTCTCAGTGCTTGATAGGGAGAAGTGGCAGGACACGACACACTGCAGGTTTTGGAGGGGCAGACTTCATCCAACAAATCAGAACTTCTGTGACCAATGCTGAGTATACACTGGTGTGACATGGAGCACTCGCTGGATATCTGTGCCTCACTGAGGTTTAGCACCTGTGAATACCTGGGGCAAATCTTGCAAGAGGTTGTTGCAAACTGAACAGGTTACCAAATGTGCATAAACCAAGCAAAGGTAATGTCACATAAATGTGTTATGTGCTGATATTTTCCTGGTTGCCATTTAGTTCATATAATTTACAGTGATGTTTCATGTTGTGCTAATAATACAAAATCATGCATTTTATAAAAATAAGTGAATCTTAAGAGACTGTGACTTCAGCTCAGTGTTTGTAGTTTGACGTATGCTGAGAGGCCAAGACATCAGGCGCATTATGAGCTCTGCACAGGGTGCTGTTTAGCACAGTGCAGTTCAGCAATGTTTCACTATCTGTTAATAAAATCTGAAGGTTACACATTGTTTTTGTGATGTCAGTGACAATTTACCACCACAAATTATTGAAAGTGATAATTCAGTGGGGTGATTCATCTACAGTGTGCTCTTGTGTTCAGGGAGGGAAAGCGTAGCTCTCGTGTTGTTTAGCTTCTGGCACAAAATGACTAGCAATTGTCAGAAAGCATTTCTTTTTCTCTCTTGACATTTCCTCGTAGCAACGTGTAGTATATACGTTTCCTATAAGTCATAAGGCTTTTTTTTTCCTTTCCTCCTCCAATTCTTTGTGAGGCAACAGCAAAACATTAAGTATAGGGAAGAGCACACACAAGCAAGTAGCAGGCATATGACCCTCAAGACCTGCAGCGGAATTCCTTCTGTGAACCCACAAGCAATGTTTTAAAGGCATTCAGATTTAACTCTCATCTGTTCTTACCGGCAGCTCTGAAGGGGATTAAAGAGCCTCCAAGAGTTCTGCAATAGCTCTTGAGAAGCTAAGAGCACACAAAAATCAAGCCTTGATACTGAAACAAATAACATTTTTTATACCTGAATAGTTTTAGAATTGGTGTAATTTACAAGAGAAAAATAGAAAAGCGGAGGCAAGAATGTTAATAAATTCCACAGTATTTCTTAGCATGAAACTATATAAAAAAGTGAAGTCAAAAGCATGTATATGTTCATATATGTATGTATGTAAGCCATGCATTCTTGAAACTTGAGTGTGCAACTGGTGCTTTCAGGAGTTGGTAACTGGAGGATGAGGCTTCACCTTAAGGTCATAATTTAAAATCAATTCCAGATACCATTATTCTTTGCTTTCTGAGGTACCAATAAAATGTTAGGTGCTTTTAAAATGTTCTGAACTATGAGAATGTCACAGATTGAAATCTAGGCAGACAACTGAACAGGGTTTAGTGGGAAAAGAGAGGATTGGTACTGAGTTTATGTATACAAGCCGAGTGATATTGTTTCACAGCATGGCAGAACAGCCTCTGAAAAAGACTTTGCTGAAGACAAGATAGGTCAGTATACATTAGAGCTCTATGGTGAGCACGCTTTGTGGTTTAGCTACACCAGCCCCTGCAATGGAAATGGCTCAGAGAGATGGATTCTGTTTTGTCAAGATAAATGTTTGAGGTGGGCACAGGACAAGAAGATTTTGATAAAGGTTGTAGCTGGATCCCAAATACTTCCGCACATCCTTGTTATCAATGTCACTAAAAATCAGTGCTGTCTTTCAGCAGCTTTACCATCATGAATACAGTCTATGCTGCTGCAGAGCGTGTCCTAGAGGCCAAAGAAACCACCTGAATATGCTCTCCAAGTCACATTTACCTGTTCATGGCTTCGCGTGCTGGGCAGCCTCCAGCTACCCTGTCTGCTGTAGTAGAGATGACTTGAGTAGAAGAGATTGGCATCATCATTGTAGAGGCCTTGGGTTGTTTTTTGATTTTGAAAGAGTGCTGCTACTGTCTTTCTCAAGTGCAAATGGACTCTGGTGAGTAGAGGTTACCTGCAAGTGCATCCTGTGTTGTGTCTTATGAGCAATCCAGAATTTAATATNAAGATCTTTGGGCAGCAGCTGGCACTTTACAGCAGTATTGGATCTTGTAGCCTGTGATGAGTGTACAAAGAAGCAGTAAGGAAACTGCCACTGGACGGTATGCCTTGAGCATCTTCCAGGCTGTAGCCCTACAAAAGTAGGTCATATACATGAGCTATAGGTTTCCAGCTTATAGTCAGCCTTTCAGGCTCCAGTCTGGCTAGGACTACAGCAGAAAATTCTTTTGAACACTATAGATCTTATTCATCAGTAATCTGTATAATGCAGTGTTTTAGGATGTACCAACCGCACCCAGCAAAGTGGTAGCCTGAGGGAACAGTGGGTGTGTGTTCTTCCTGTGTGCCCTTGAATGCAGGAGGAAGAAATTCACTTTGCAAAGGCTTGGTCTAAGCTTGCTACCCAAGGTGCAATACAAGGGTTAAAGACAAAAGCATTTTGGAAGATGGAAAAACTTACCAGATGGAATACTTACCCTCTAGAATTTCAGTTGAAATGTAGCCCTCGGTCCTAGGTGAAATAGGATTGCTGAAGTCAGCTTCACTCTCCAGACAAGAGAACCATCAAAGTTCTTTATATATATCTATTCTTCTTTTTAGATTATTTTCTTTTTCACCTGCAGCTTTGAATATGTTGTTTCTTTTGACAGCTTAGGCTAGGGCTAACATTCCAGAAGAATCCAGGGGTATTTTTAGGCTTTTGAACAACGGTTTACTACTTTACGTGCCGTAAAAGGAACAAAGAAGAACAGAAACCTCAACAGTCATACTCTAGACTTACCTCTGAGGAAGAGCTACCCAGCTGGAAGGCTTGCGGCAGGAACTAACTGCTGGTGGACAGGGTGGTCCCACCATAAAACAGGGTCTGAAAACATGTCCTATGTTCATGCTGGAAATGAAAAGACACAGATACAAGTTGAAAATACTGTAATGATTATGGTGACTTATGATGTTTTATTAAAACTTTTTAAAAGAATATCTTGATCTAAATGTTCGTGTCTCCTAATGCTGTCTTATTTCCTTTTTCCACATCTAGATAAGTGGTAGTTGCGTAACACTTCTCTAACGCTTTCTCTCATCTCTCACTGCACTAGACTCATATTGAAGCAAATTGCTCTTTAAAATTGAAAGCGTCAAAGGTTGCAAAATTGCCCTCTGAAGGTCCTAATGCTCAGCAAGCCGGTTGGCTCATGTACTGTATTTTGACCTCCTTTTTGTGCATTTCTGATGCTGAATACAACAGTAGTTGAGCCCTGCTGGAGCTGGTACCTTCTTTGGCTAAAATCTGTGACCAAATATGAGCATTTTCTGCTGCATTACAGACTTCTCATCATCATGTTTCTTTCTCATTTTTCCTTCTTTTAATATTCCACTCTGTCAAAATACCAAAACAACATTTATTTAAGTAGTGTAATTTATTTATGTCCATTTAAAAGCAAGTCTTCCCTAAGTATACCTTGGTGTGCCTTTATCTGGTTTTATTTTTCTTTAAGCTATGTGTGTGCTTTTTTCAGCAGAAGTTATCAGAAAACAGTTGCTTAAGCCATAAAGGGATTTTCTTGTCTGTTTTCAATAACTCTTCTACACTATACACTTGTAACTCATGGAAGTTCCCAAACAGGGTTCCTGATATCTTCAGCAGAGGGTGTAAAGGAAGTCGGCTTCCCATCTGCCTGTCCTGTGCAGCGTCACGCGTTCTCTCTGTGAAAGAGAATTTAATCCTTCCAAGTAGTGATGCCACCTCAGCAGGTCAGTCTCATTCCTAATGCACTGTTCACTCAGTGCTGACTCTGGTATTTAGAACTGAGCTGAGTGGATATAGGAGATTTCCTACGTCTTTTTTGGAGAAAAGCTATTTGCTCATTTTATGAGCTGTTAGTAGATACACTATCAATTCCACCTTGAATGGGAATGTAGATGATATACAGTTGTAGTATCCTGCATGTTGATCGTTAAGCTGTATATACAACTCATAGCCTGAAGTCTTTGATGCTAGTGTATTTATAGGAGTACTTGCTTAAGATCTAAGCTTTTTAAAAAAAATTATGTCTGCTGTAGTAAGTACACCTGAGTTGTAGATTTCAAAGGAAATTAAGAGGCTTTGCATCTTGGTAGATGAGAGATCCAGCCACAAGTACGGAAAATCGGCAGACTCTCTGGGCCACCTGACTTCATAGAAATGGAGTAAAATTTAATTTTCTCCTGGTTTCAGTCCATATCTGATGTCAACTATTGCAAGTAGGAATGAACAACAAGGGGGGGTTATGCATTCTATGGAGGTTTTTGAAGCTAGAGACAATTCCCATTCTGTTCACGTGGCATAAAGGGCCTTTTCTGAAACATTTGTGAGGAACTGGGAAGAAACATCACTATGTCAGTACATGAACCAAGAAATCAGGAGACGTGAGGTAACAGCTGGGTCCCTTAATAGTCAGCCTGCAGTATTAATTTCTGCTTTTTTTTGCTGTTTTTTCAAGCTGTATCTAATCTGCTTTCGGTAGATAGAGATAAGTTGTGTCAGAGACTGTCATGTTAACCCAGTCATTGAGGTACTTCAGTCATCTCAGGCTCTAGAATGAAGAGTCCAGCTGATAGTTTTGCTCTTCACATTGTTTCCCAGCGCCTGCGGTGAGCCCTGCAGCATTTGGAAGTGCTGACTGGATTTAGCACAAACCTGACGGACTTCAGGAGCTCCAAGGAGGTTTCTGATTATCTGTTCTTCCACTTGGACAGAAACTTGCTGCATGATCTCAGAAAAGCCTTCCGGTAGAAAAGACAGCTGGAAAGGAGAGAAGAGTTAGTGGCAGGGGAAAGGATAATCTTAGCTATAAGTCACTACAGCTTCATTCAGCTTTGTGCCAGAATATCTCCACTGATCTCCAGTGGCCCCCTTCCTCACTTAAAGCAGGCAGGCAAACTTGCAAAAATGTATTTTCTTCTTTGAAGTAATGTATATTTTTGCAAATTAATGGTTAATTAACATTGAGGTATAAAGAGAGAAGACAAGGGGAGGAGATATATGGAATTGTGATGATGTGTGGTTTATGTCTGGAAATGACCCAAGAATATTGGGTCAGAATATGAAGAACTGGGATGGAATCACACGGCGTGAGAACTGCTTTTCTTTAGTGACTGAGTTCAAACTTCGTCCTGAATGTCACTGCAGCATGGTCTGATGGATATGACAGTAGTCCAGGGAGTCAAGACTGTTACAGTGGAAACTGCATCCTCATTGAAATGGTAAAATTCCCATTTATTTCAGCCAGGGACTGGGTTTTACCTCTTTTCCTACCTCTTCTAGCAATCTACTCTGGCACCCCTATTCCGTTGAATGGACTGCTGTGCAGACTGCCAGACTAGCAGCAGTCAAGCTGCTAGATCAGCGCAGCACCACGCGGAGCTACTAACTTTTGTCTCCAAAGTAACCCAGCGGTGCTAGTGAGGTGCCAGGCAGGGACACTCTCGTGTGCCGATGCTGCTTCTACCCTTGGGGACAGACAGTCACCAGCAGCTCAGGGGTGTACGTGCTGCACTGTGCTGCACCGCAGGCTGCAGCGCTCCCCCAAATCATCTTGTTCAAGTCCCTGCATTTCTGTGTTTTCTAGTTTTTGTAATGTGTGAAATGCCTGTTGCTCTACCTGCATCTCCATAAAATGCTTTAAGATCTGTGCGTGAAAGAGACTAGAGAGACCTTGGTGTTATGGTTCTTATTACAACTATCAAAATGTATTCTCTAAAAAATATTTCAAACTCGTATGTCAAGTTCGCCAAACATAGGGGTAGAATCTTAAGTGCCTGCATTACGGCTAACTTGGGGGGTTTGCCCCTCTTTCTCTCTCTCTCCCCCTTCAGTGTTTGAAATAACAATTGCCTCTGCAAAATTCAGGGATAAGGCTGCAGCTGGAATGTATGAAGATTTCTTTGGCTCCGCAGTGGGGTGTATAATTGACAGTAATGGCTGTAAAATCCACAGCTCGGGGGCTAGGGTTTTTTTTTCAAGCCATCACTCTGGAAAATACAGAATTTGATCAATGGCTGAGCATTTCAGACTGGTATTAATAAATGCAGAATGTTAAAGATCCGCTTTAAGAATAAATCATTTAATTCAATTTATAACCCTAACTGTGGTTTAAAAAGAAAAAAAGTAATAATGAAAACAAATTATCCTTGATTTAAATATTAATCTTATATGATAATTGTGCCTGAATAAATATTTCAGTTGCAGAGAGTGGATTGTATTGTCAAACATCGGAAACTGTGCTGTGACTGTATTCACTGTCCTGTATTTATGTTTCGTAAAGAAGAGCTGAAATACTTTGAAAGCTTTCTTCTGCTCTGTCTGTTCTCTGTGTGTCACTGTGTATTATGGCGTGCCTCCATGAGTGATGTATGCTAACTGAAGGAAGGAGGCGACGTCAAATTGGCACAGACTCCTCGCTGGGGTTGCTTCAGCCAGATCAAAATGATGTATATCTTCATAAAGCCAGCAGCATTCACAGCACTGGGGGCTTTCTATTGCCTAGGAATGCGAAGCACAGCTAAAAACTCTCTCTGCTGTAGTTTTAGGGGGAGCTGGTGTAGCTGATACTGTAAGTTAATGCTACTAAGCTAATTTGGTTATAAAATGATGTGCCACTGAACTTTTCTTTAAAAACTTAGATCTTCAGTCATTTAGAAAACTGCATCATCAGCTACTGCTTTTATTTTTCATCATTTCTCTTTCCCTGCTGAATCTTGTGGAACTCCACTGCATTGGTGAAGACCAGAATGACCACCTAAACAGCCCCCAGATTTGAAGGGCTTCAAAACAAACTAATGGAGGACTTGTCAGTCTTTAAAATAAAGATATTAAGAAGGCCATTTTTCCAGTGACATATTACACATTTGAATGTAACAGATTGGAATAATCTAGCTAGAAAAGAACTCAGTTTTTGACATCTAACTTTTCTTTTATGGACTACCATGGGCTTTGCAGCTCATGGAGACTAGGAAGGTGTAATATAGAAAAACTGATCATTCTTCAAGGTATTCCATTCTGATGGATGTACTGCAAACAAGTCTGATATATTAATGTAAGAGGATGGGACTCTGCTTTTGTAGCTTCTCAATGATCATGATCTGTTTTTTTCAAAATCCTAGTTTAGCCGTGAACTCTTCTTTCTGGCCTGTTATGAAGATTTTTCACTGACAAATTTCAAAGCCCTGAATCATATTCAGAATGTCAGAAAACTATAGTGAAGAGTGGTGAAGTAGGTTGCACAGGGTCACTCACCGGAGGAGTGACAGAGCCAGGCATCTCCTGTGTTCTCAGTTTAGTGCTTTATGTCAACAGCAATATTTCATGACTCTGTGGCTGCTCCTGTTGTATACCTGCTTCAGAAGGGACCCACTGACACGGGATCCACTTAATTCCGTCCAGTTCTGATAGTGAATTTCACCTGGAACTTCAGCAGTGGTATAGGATAAGTGGAAGTTTCTCTTTCCATCAGCTATGAATTTGGCTGTATTTTGTGAGATAGATGAGAAGAGCAAAGGATCAGCATATTTTCAGCATAGGACTTTCTGAAAATAGGAGCGTGCTTTAATTTACACTCATCAATACTGCTGGAGATGTCACTTTTGTCATACCTATGGGAGAAATATCTGCTATGGAACTGCTAACTGCTTCAATCTTCTTCATTTCCCTTTCTTACACAAATGGTTTCCAAGTTGGTTCTACTTCATCTTTTCTCCACACAATTCATCTGCCCACTTCTCACATTTATGTAAAAACTTTGGCGTCAATCCTTGACTGTTTCATATTTGAGAATATTTTGTTCCTTAGCATTGGAAAAGTGTGCACCAGGGATTTAGATATGATGTTGCTTCTTGTTTTACATCTCCACAAAGTTTGCAGAACATGATACTTCTTTTGTGAACAAACAGTAAGAGTTCTAAATTATTAAATATGGAAATAAGATACCTAGTTGGTAGCTCTCTTTCTTTTGGAATTGTCAAAACGAAATATGATTCATTCATGTTACTACATGGTTTTACTATGAAAAAGACTTGATTATTTTCCCTTCCTTAAGTTTTAGAGTTACTGCTATTCATTGTGTGTCCAAGGATGCTGTGATAAAGAAAATAATCATATTACCTTTTAAATTTACATTAGCTGTGCTAATGATTGTAAGCAACCCATCAGATACCAAGTGTACTCTACACTGAGAAGCTTAGTAGTGAGAGGAAGACTCATTTGTTCGTGATAACATTATGAGCTTTGGTTTACTGCTTTCCTTATATAGTCAGGATGTCTGGGAGCAAAAGTGTAGGTCATGCTCTTAATTATGTGGGAGACCTGTTTCAAGGGTTCTGTATTCCTACAGCGGTCATTTTCATGCAGCATTGAACAAGGGTCAGGAGTAATTCTCTCCACGTATAATTTGGTGAATTTACTGAGTTGAACTGGTGATTTTGCTGATAAATGAGAGCCTAGCTCAGCAGAGTATTTAAATTCATTCCTATTTAGCAGAGTACTTACACATATGCTTAACTTATAAAATGAGATTGAGTCCCAGAAGACTCAAAGAGCTTGCTTCAGTGGTTTGCTGAGCAGGGGTCAACTTCTGAACTGGAACTTTAAAGAAAATCAGGGAGCCATAAAAGTTAAGGTGTATTTCAGTGAGCAGCCAAAAGATAGAAGCCTGGTTTCTATGTGTTTGCTTCTTAGGAATGAGTGCATACATGGATTCTTAGGGAGTATACTGCATCTTTTCTGACAGAGGTGTTAATCACTTAGTCTCTTCTGTTCTGCTGTCTGCCTGCTTCCAAAAAGCTTAATAATTCTTAACCTCTGTCCTGCCTAGTTTTTTTGAAGTTGGTCTAATGTAACTGGAAGGAATGACAGACACACAGATACACTGATTGCATAATCCTTTCCTTAATAAGGAACTAGGCAAAAAACGAAAAAGGCTTGTTACAGCCATATCTGCCGCTGCAAAAAATATTTCTTTCTAAGCATTTTATCCTATCTAATTTTAAACCTTTCCAGTTATTGTGTC
>VYZV01040706.1:15823-28500 GCA_013401275.1 Pandion haliaetus | reverse complement strand
TAAATTATATATATTGTATATATGTGTATATATAAACATATTAAAAATATGTGTAATGTATATATTATATTTATATATGTGTATATATATAACCATTCTCTCCACCAATTACCAGTTCTCTACACCAATTCAATTATATACATATATACATAACATATATACATAACATACATTCTGATAAAGATACTATTTAAAATAGAAAAATAAATAGCTAAATGCTTACCAGTATGATAATGTATTTTTGCCCATAGTCATGCATATAAGTTTGAAAACTGGGGAGGTCTTTGAAGTTCATTTTGTCATAAGTAAAATCTTTCCTCGCTTCCATGTAGTCAATATCCGTGTACTGAACATCCTGGGAGAAGATGGGATACTAGACATGATGCTGAAGGGTCCTGGCCATGGCTTATCTTCTCAACATGCTGTATTTTGATTAAAATTCCCAGAAAAGCAGCTGGATTTGGGCATCTAAAGTAGTTTTTTAACAGCTACCCATCACTAAATTGAGAAAAAAAATAGCTCCTGATGCTCTTTAATTTTTCAGGTCTTCTGAGAGCATAAAGTGAATTTGCGTACTGGGGTTGATCTCAGTGGTTCACAGGTTAGGCCAAAGAAATGTGCATAGTGTGGAAATAAATATACTGAGCTGGAAACTTTAAACCAAAAAAATTGCTTCCACAAAAAAAGGAGCAAATGACATTTAAAATCATTCAGCATTTTATATAGAAAACTGTGCAGCCAATGAAAATGGTCGTAGCTGAAAAGAGGAAAAAAAAAATCATATTTTTACTCACGTAAGGGAGCCCTATTGCTCTGTTTCGCTCCACAACAGCCTTCACCTTGTCAAGAGACCCATAATCATAGCGGCTGAGGTGAAATCCCAGAGTCCAATAGGAGGGCAACGCCGGCAACCCTATGAACTGGAAATTAAAACCAAGTTTCATAAGCGCCGTCGACCTCCTCTCTTTGGGTCTGATTCCCTAAATTCTCCAATTATCTCCCAAATCAGAGATTCAACTCGAGTACGATAAAGTCCAATTTACGCAATCACCTGCAGCTGCTATATTTTTCTATGCTCTTTCTTCCCCCGCAAAAACCCCCAAATGTGAATGATGTGAAGAATGATGTATCCATTGCTATCAAGTTATTTATCATATCATATCATATCATATATTATTTATATGTTAAAAAATTGCCACCTCATTCTGTTTTCTGGCATTGCACCCATTTATTTGCTGCCTTACCAAAAAGGTATGAGCTCTTAGTTTTAATAGTATTTTTTTAGCACGTATTTATACAGCAGCTGTTATACTTGAATGATGACTTTAGGTAATACCACAACGTCAATATCCCTGATCTGAGCAGCAGAATTACCAAGGAGAAGCAAGGTAAAGAAAAGTTGCAGAATGAACCTACAAAAATTGTGATGATCTAAGGGGAAAGTGCATTAAAATNAGAAAAGAAAAGAAAAGAAAAGAAAAGAAAAGAAAAGAAAAGAAAAGAAAAGAAAAGAAAAGAAAAGAAAAGAAAAGAAAAGAAAAGAAAAGAAAAGAAAAGAAAAGAAAAGAAAAGAAAAGAAAAGAAAAGAAAAGAGAAATGGAAAAGAAAAGAAAAGAAAAGGAAATAAATGAAATTAAAATAAAGAAAATAAAGAAAATAAAAGAAAGAAAAAACAAAACAAAAAAGAAAAGAAAAGAAAGGAAAAGAGAAAACAGGAGAAGAAAAGATAAGAAACGAAAAGAAACAAAACAAAAAGAAACTAAAAGAAACGAAAAGAAAAGAAAAGAAAAGGAAAGAACAGGAAAGAAAAAGAAAAAAAATAAAAACTTTAGACCAAATTTGAAGATTTGTTACTAATGGACTAAATTTAATGCTGTTTAAAGAGTTATGTATCCTTTCTTTAAGTAGTTATTGAAATATGTATTTGGCCCCCAAAAATACAAATGGGAATTATTTGCCATAGATAGATCAATAGATATGTAGAGGTATAGACACTTTGCTACCATAAAATCATGCTATCTTAAAATCACAGAGGTTAGGGGCAAACTTTGAGTTATAATTCTGGATTAATAAAATAGTGAAGAGTCATGGAGATAGAGAGGGAGAAAAGAAAACTTAAAAAAGAAAAAAAATGTTATATGCATAATTTCTCAAGATAAACCACGGATGATGGAGGTTGTTTAACACCTACTCAAAGATACCCGTGGTCAAAGCAGAACGAGCAACAGCCAGTTGCCCAGGGCTGTCCTCAGTCATGCTCTGAGTGTCTCCAACGATGGAGGATCCACTACATTTGGGCTGGGGTTTGCCAACATACCTTCACATACTCCTGCACCACTTGCTCAGGTGTATCTCCCAAGAAGATGTAAAAATCAAGAATTCCCCCAATTGTTCTGTAAGTGACAGCCGGTGCCGGCTGCACAGCAAACTCTGTGAGCAAAAAATGCAAAAAATCTATTTGGGATATTACCTAAATCTCAAATAACTGGGATGCTAATACAAAAGATATAAAAAATGTTTAGGAGAAAATATAAAACAAAAATATTCAAGGAAACCCAAAACCATGACTGGAGCTTGCAAGGCAGGTGGAAAGTTTTCAGCTCTTTTTTGTTTCCTAAAAATGTCCATATTTACAGCCCAGAAAGAGAAAGCCAATGGCACAACTTCTCATTAAATTTTCAGTCTCAAGGCGCTTGAATATTTTGTAAACATCCAAATATGTACACACTTATTTAAGGGAAATTAAGGGCATATATTTACAAGTGCTGCTCAGTATAAATATAGGCTCAGATTTTCATATCTTGTACTGAAACATCCCTGAACATGAACAAAAATGCACACGAGGTCTGTGCCTTGCAATACAACCTTAATGATGCTTGTATAGGAAACATCAGTAAATGCTTGAAAAAATGGCTGCAGTCACAGCTTTTAAGACAACCTTCTTCAAAATTTAACATGTGTCTGTATTTTTTAAAAAGTCTACATCAACTCAGCAGGATTGCAGTGCAACAGCCCTGCAGGTTATTTTTTTTATATATATATATGTATGTATATGTATATGTATTTTGCAAACCTTAGAGCCATGGAGAAGACATTCTTACCCATCGGCTTGCAGATCATTTAAATAATAATTAATTATTATTACAATTAATAATAATATATAATTTCAAATTTTTGCAATACTTATGGAGAAGACACCCTTACCCATGGCATTGCTATTCATCAAGAAAACGCCAAGAGAGGCTCCGGTGTTGTCTTCCAAACACAAGAAGAAAGTCTGAACACCGTATAAGTTATGCATGTTCTTAAAGGAAAATAGAAAAGCCGATTAAAATAACCCAGTAATTATATGCACTCTGCGGTACCTCAAAAATATGTCACATGTGAGGTTAAACTTGACAAAATCAGCAACACTTACCTCATTTTTTTTATTTCTCCTTTTTATAGGAATGTCTTTAGGTTGCTTAAAATCTGTTTGTTATGGGTTTGTGTGGCGCGGTTTTCTTTGGTAGTGGGGGAGGGGGCTGCAGAGGTGGCTCCTTTAAGAAGAAGCTGCTGGAAGCTCCCCTGGCGCCAGAGTCAGACCTGCCTCTGCAGCCCAGACAGGGAGCGACGGTGGCAGCGCCTCTGGGAGAACAGATTTAAGAAGGGGAACCGGCAGCGTGGGGGTTGGAAAACGTGAGAGGAACACCTCTGCCAATACTGGGGTCAGTGAAGAAGGAGAGGGGGAGGAGGGGCGCCTGAGGAGGCTGATGGCCCTGCAGACCATAGTGAGACGACAGGCTGTCCCCCTGCAGCCCATGGGGGTGAACGGTGGAGCAGAGGCTCCCGAAGATGGCCGTAACTCCATGGTAAAAACTGCACTGGAGCAGTGTGAGACTGGAGAGCAGCCCGCAGAAAGGACCCGCGCCAGGGAAGTTCGGGAAGAACTGAAGCCNGTGTGGCGAGCTGACTCAACCCCCATCCCCTGTTCCCCTGCGCCGCCGGGGGGAGTAGGTAGAAAGCACCGGGAGTGGAGCTGAGCCGGGAAGGCGGGAGGGGTGGGGGGAGGTGTTCTGAGGTTTGGTTTCCCTTCCCAATACCCTTGTGTTGGTTTTTTTTTTTATTTGATTTTTAGTAAATTGAACTGATTTTGTTTCTTCCCCAAGTTGAGCCTGTCTTTTGCCCGTGACCATAAGTGGGGAGTGATCCCTCCCAGTCCTTGTCTCGACCCAGGAGCCTGCCTTTGTATTTTCTCCTCATCCCAACGTGGCCAGGCGCAGGGGTGGGGGGTGAGTGAGCGGCTTCGTGGTGCTTTGTTACCGACTGAGCTGAACCCAAAACCACGACACTGTTACAAGCACAATTTTGGGGAAATCTACCCCAAATTTGAGTCGTTTGGATAAGAACTTCCAGATAGCCATTATTTAAGAGATGAAGAAAATAAATTGCATCTCTAGTAGGGATGTAAAGAATATAAAGGAGACCTTTTCTGCAGTAAGTTTTGTTGATAGTGAGGCACATTCCAGTTTTCAGTTCAAAAATCAAAATAGATGTATCAGACCATAGACGACGTCTCAAATATTTGAAAGATTTTTTTCTTCTAAAACATTAACTAACTACAAACATGGAGCTGCTCCCCGAATCCCATTCACATCACTCCTATTTCAGCAAAAGACTTCAGGACTTACTCCAAATTCATCATAGAGATCAATGCTGCATTAAACAATCTCCTTTTAACGCTCGTTTAATCTCATTATTATCTTAAATAATGAAAAACAATTTTAAATGGAGTTTGAGATGCTATAGTTATAACTAAGCTGGTTTAGAGACTCAAAATCAAGTGTAAAAATACTCTTACTATTGCTTCTGCCGTAATTTACATTACTTTTCTTCCTCCCTATTGTTGATTGTTGATTATACACCAGAAATTTAATGTTTTCTATTGGGTTTTTTTTGCAACATTACCTTGCCAAGTGCTTACACACCCTGCCATATATTTCCTTTTGCTCATCAAGCCTGAAATCTAGGAATAAGCACAAAATAATTGCTGGCAGACCTGTTTCGCTTTATAAAGCAACAGCTGCTAAGGGCAACTTTGCATTATTTCCTAAGATACAACGCTATGGAAGGAAAAATGCTGTATCTACCGAATTTTGCACACAGTAGTGCACGGGCAGGAAAAACCAGCAAAAAACAAAGTCTATCAAATATTGATGTTCATCAGCTGATTTGCAGCTAAACCCAACCAATGCCATCCAAATATTTTGGAAAAAGCTATTCCAACAGGAATTTTATTCAGTGGTATCTCACATTTTGCAAGTCCTTTGCAAGTCTTTAAGGAAAAAATAAAAAACAGTGGTTATTGTTAATGTGCCAACTATGGCTGGATTCAAGAATTTACCTGAAAAGAAGGAAAATGTAATAAAATAAATGCTTACTCCCGAAGGGGCCTTGTCCCTGCTGAATATGGGCCAGGTTTTCCATTTGACGTCATGTTGGTATTGCTTATGCACATGCTCACCCGCCCCATAGATATTGCTGCTGGGGAGCTTGATGGAGAGTTGTAAAAACTGCTTGGCATACAGCAGCAGGCCAATGGTGGTATTGAACCTGGCGAAATGATGCAATGTTGCATAAAATTTTTTATGCTGAATGTTGGATCCATTAGTATGGCTAAACCCACCCAAAAAAACCCAAGTAGTTATTTTAGAAAGCATTTGCATCATGTGCCACTACTAATTTTGTCATATGCATCTCATAACTTGGCTAAAAACAGTCATGTTGCATATTGCAGTAAAAATAACAGGTGTTTTTAACAATAATTTATTAATTGTGAAATTTTTTTCATTAAAACCATAGAACGCAACATTATTTTTTTTCCTAAAATAAATAAAAGCCTAAGAAAAATTTAAGCAAGCTTCTAGAGCACAGTTTCAAAAGGGGCCCATTGAATTAAATTATTCTCCCCTTCATGTGCCAACTGAATCAGTTCTGAGCATCCACTCTGCCTTTCACACTCTCACCAATGGTAAATCAGTCTTTAGAGAGGCTTTTAAGAAAGCAAACAAAAAAAATAACAGGGAAAAAGTAAATCCTAAGTAATTAAACTTGAAGAGTTGATAGCAATCCAACTCCTGTTAGTGATCAGCTAAGTAATCACTTTCTAATTGATTTAATAGTTATTCCTGAGGCTTCCACCTTTCAGTGGGTCTCAGTGTAAGGCTGTTAGCCCAGTTTTGCTTTCTTTAGGCCCGGGGGTTTTTTAGAAAACAAAGGGATTAAAATCCTTCAGTATAGAAGCACTTCGAATATTGTACTTACAATTTTCTAGGACCAGCTTAGCACTGGTTGGTACCAAATAGTTTCCTAACACACACCTGAAGCTCAACCTGATTTTGGGGGTTGAGAACTTCAGGAGGAACATCATAAAGAAGACATAATAGATGCGGTAAAAAAGTGATGCTGGGAAGGACTTCTCATCATAATTGATGAATCAATGGCACAATTCATCAATTCTCCCTGGGATTAAAGGGAGAAGAGGGCACAGAGCCAACACGGCAAAACTCAAACCCCAGTGAGACAGACCTCCCCATCTCCGATATTTTCTGTGGAAAGTGTCCTTCCATACTACTTTAGCCATCAAAAGAAGATGGCAAAACCTAAACCCTGTGAGATAGACCTCCCCATCCCACAAATTTTATGTGGAAAGAGTCTTTCCATTCTGCTTATCCATCAAAAGAAGAGAAGCAGCAGCTCGCATGTCCCAGAGGGCACCTAATGCAATGCAGACCTTCAGTAAAAACAAATGGCATCACAATTTTATGGATAAAAAGCCCAAAATTTACTCACACAACTTTTCCATTGCTTGCTCTGGTCACCTTGATGCCAAAGGGATTTTGCTGGACATCAACTGTATATTTTAAGCTGGAGGCTGCTGGACCACTGAAAGGACCCACGTGCTCATGGGGTACTTCAAATCTTTGTGTTTTAGGATCAGTGATCTACGCATGTTTAAAGAAAAAAATAAGTTCCAAGAACAAAATAAGTACTTTAGAAATTAATGGCTCATTTTAACGCTTTCCAGTGCAACCATCCAAATTTGACTTGGTGAAAAAAAACCTACCCGTTGTCAAAACCATATCACAACAAGAAGTGGTCAACATCAATACATGGCAAAATTGAGCCTGTGCAAACCTACACAGCCTCTTTATTTGGGTAGATACAAGAGTATTTCCCCTTATTGCTTGATCAGAGGGTATTTTTCCCATGGGAAATATGCAGGAAGCAGTATTCTGCACAACTTTGTAGGCATTGCCCAGCTCTTCTTCAGTGCTTCATTGCAGTCTTCCTACATGTCCTACCTTGGCTGGGTGGAACCAAACTCAGTCTGGCTTCCAGATTTCTGGAAGGAAAACATGTGACAAACAGCCTCCAGCCCCAAGAAAATTTAAAAAAGGAAAAAAAGGATGAAAAAAGAATAAAGAACAAAAGTAAAAAATAAAAGAAAGAAAAACAAAAAAGAAAAAATAGAAAATAAGAAAAAAAATTTTTTAAACCCAAACAAACAAAAAAAAACCAAACAGAAGTCTTGTCCAACCCCAAAATCCATGTATTTTGGCATATTTACTACACACTGAACACAGAATTTTCCATAAAACACCTTGGAAGTTTTCACTTGGCCTTCTGCCAAAACAATCATGAGATATAGATAAATAAATGTATTTGGCCCAAAACCATTTTCCAATGAAGAGGGGGAGAAAAAAGAAGAGAGGTAAAATCTGATATTTTTAAAGGTATTTGCAATTTTTCACACATGAATTCTGCTGTGTTAAACTGTACTCCTCTGGGTACAAAAAAGCCTCTCCTGGTCAAACTTTTCCTTGGAAGTACAAGGATGTATTTTGGTGGGAGCCACGGGACAAGAAAGAGAATTAATCTGCCTTTATAACCCCACAGCATCTCCCTCATGCACCAGGCAGGCCAAAATCTTGCCAATAACAGGGTGAAAATCTCACCTTGAAACGAAAGCGACTTTGTGTCTGATACTCCGCCGTGAGGAGGACAGTGTTGATATCGTTCCCAAAAAGCGACGGTGAGGAGAGCCGTGTCAACGTAGCTTGAAACCCTTGGGTGGGGAAATGAAAACAAATCAAATGAAATGAAATTATGACATAATGAAATGAAATGAAATTAAATGAAATTAAATTAAAATAATAAAATAAAGTAAAATAAAGTAGAATACAATACAAATCAATAGGTCAATTATATTGAAATTGAAGTCTGCATGCACCTAGTTCTGGGAGATTTGATGCCAACTTACCCTCCTGAGTTTTTTGCAGCCTGCCATCCACTCTGTAGCCGTGGCTTGAAGAGAAAAAGCACCACGGCACATTGGTGTCACTCTGGGGGCTCCAGCAGCAGCCACGAAGGGTGCAGAGGCTCTGGTCCAAAAGTGGAGATTTTAATACAAATAAATCTCATAATAAAATGCACCTGCTGTGCACCCACCAGAAAACCCTATATAGTATTTGCAAACAGTTTGACTCCATCTCTGAATGACCTCTCAGGTCTGTTTGGTGGCAAAAAGCATGGGCAGGTTGTTTGGGGGATTCAAAGTGGAAAATTGCTCATTAGTTCTGAAAAAAAAAAAAAAAAAGAGGATTCTGGACATTTGTTCTTTCTTAAAGCCACAAGTTACACAAGTCTGTTAAAGGAATTATTGAACCGTTTGCGCTGTGACAGCCACAGAAAGGGTGAAGAAAAGTCATGCACTGAAGACTGTATAAAAGTGAAGGTTGATTTTGCTTTTAAAATACTGAAAAAAAACCAATAATTTGAGCATAGAGACAAAGCCATGGGTTCCTCTATGTTTAATGGACATATCCATTTGCCACATCGCACACATCACCAACCCAGCATTGCTCATGTCAGCCTCAATATCAAAAATGTCCAGGTGAGTTCTGCACAGGCTCAAATGGAGAAAAAAAACACCTTTTTTTTAAAAAAAAAAAACACAAAAAACAAACCCAAGAAACTCAATCCATCATTTAAAACATGTATCTTGGTGTGGTGACACCAACCTCTCCAGCCCAATAAACCAGGACACCTTCACTTTGCTGTTAGAAATCAAGTTAATCACCCACTTTTTGAGTTCTACCTCTGAAGGTAAGATTTGGGTCACATATCGCTTTAAATATTTTTTTTATGTCATTATTGAAATAAGTCGTTCCCAGGGTCAAAGTGTTGCAGTGATACAAAGGGAACTTCATGGGGAGCCAAGGGCTGTGTCCATAAATGACCTCAGCCCGAACTGCCAATCTCCAGGACGAAGCATGGACATCCTATAAAGCCACCCAAAATAAACCCAGCTCCACCATCTATTAAAATAGATTAACAACTATTTAAACCATCTTAATGACTGTTAGGATTAAACATTAAAAAATCATTGTTCAATATCAGAAGTGACCCCAAAGCCTGGTTGGTTAATATTCACTTTCTCCAATTTTCTAAGTGTACCCTCTTCCAATTATTCTTTCTTCTTCCTAGGCCAAGGACTACTTAAATAAAATTATTGAAATAAGAATATTTAAATAAGACTTTAAATAGAGTTCATGACTGTTAATGACTTTGTACTTTCAGGAAGTATCAAGTATATATAGACATAAACACACACACACACATATATATATATATTAAAAAAACTTCTGTAGTGTATATGTTTTATAGTATATATCTTTCATGTCCAGCACTGAGAAAGGAGCAGAATCCACCCAAAAAGTTACATATTTACATATACTTTATATATATATAAATTTATATACATAAAGTATATATTATGTTATGTTATATTATGTTATGTCATATATTATCTACAGTATTTTATTTCTATATACTTTGTATATACAGAAATACTTTTATATATATATTAAAAAACTTTTATAATATATATTTTAGAGTCTTTCATGCCCAGCNTATAGTGTATTTATTTATATATACTTCCATATATATATAAAAAAACTTTTCTAGTATATATATTTTATAGTCTATATCTTTCATGTCCAGCACCAAGAAAGGAGCACAGTCCACCTGAAAAATTGTTTGCTCTATTATAAAAGCTATCACTTTGTGTAAATAAACATTAACGCTTGCCCCACCCTCCAGGCCATAAAAATCACCCAACAGATACCGAGATGAAACAGAGCCCTGGAGACCAAATCGAGGCTTATTTAGAGATAGGGCGCATGCAGGCAGAGGTTTTACCATGGCATAAGTGGTAACTCCCGAACTCTGCCCCAGGGGTGAAGTCAATGGCATGACCACGCACGTAACTGCACCTTTATTTTACATAAACCCACAGAAATCAACGAAATTATCAGAAACTCCCCACGAGCGCATCCCAGCCGTGAGGGGTCATTTGTTAGGGCATTTTCTTGCCTTGTCAAACTGCTCTTGTTTGCAGTGAGCGGTTAACGAATACTGACTGTCCTCCATCCTACGCATGGTTAATAAATAAGTATTTTCAGTAATTCTAGTTATACATGCTCATTTGCTGTTTTTTTATATATATTTTGCATGAATGAGGAAAGCAAGGCTTTCTATCAGATATACAAGCTTACATGTAATTTAAATAAATTGTAATTTTCCCAGTGAGCCTTTAGCCTGAAATCCACTTAATGGTAAAAAAAGGCAGCAGCAAATCACCTTTATTATTAATTATTATTTTTATTATTATTAATATTGAAATAAATCCAATAATTCTGCAAAATCAACTCTTCATGAAGGAAATAGGATTTTCAGCTCGTTCGCTTTGCAGCCCTGCTCTGTTCCACACCAAGCCTTATTAAAAAAACCAATTAAATCTTAGGGGTGATACAAAATGAGGGACTTAAAGACTCAAATTTTTGGCACAACTGTGGCAAGATTCCCCACAATATGTGGTAGCTGCATTGCTTCTCTGTTTTTATTCTAAAATTCAACAATATTTAACACTAATATTAAATTATAACTTTAACACTAATATTAAATTATAAGTTAATATTTAACATTAGTCACTTGGTATGCACAGCTAGCTCCAAGGTATTAATTAAAGATTAAAACAATCTACAAGACTGCTCTGACGCTACTTGCCATCTCCCATGGAAAAGAGGACTTTCCTGTCAGTTTGACCTTTAATTACAGTTTTAGTGGCCAGATTGTATTAAATATTATTTTATGACATGATGATAGTAGGTTTTGCTGGAAAACTGAAATAATTCACCTCATTTTCTAAATTCTGTGCTCCATTATCAAGAGGGCACCAACGTAAGGGAGCGATGGAGACTCAATTTGCTTTGGAAAATATTGCACTATTACAGCCTAAAAGTCATATGCATCGTAATGAGCTAATTTGTATTTTAATATGCCATTAGAAATGTTAATATCTGGCATCACACTAAAAAAAAGGCAGTTTCAGCAAAGCAGAAATATTTCCAAATCAGTTGGTGTTGGCCCTATTTTGTTCCCAACCTGAATTTAAATCAACAGGTTGGACCGTGTCACTGCTCCCACAAGGAGAAAAATCCAACTTGGTAATGGGCTGCTATTGGTTAAATTTGTTACTATTGGTGATTGCACATCAATAAAAAATATTCAGACGGTTCCTGGTTGAGAAATGGTTAAAAAAACCTGCCCTGGTCCAAACAAGGTAATTTCTTTTGTTATTAAATGGGAGTTATTTATCCCACAGGTGTTAGGCTATAAAACCTATTTTTTTGCTTCTTTTTCTCATGTTTTCAGACCTTGGTGGCAACTTGATCCGGGATGCAGTCGATCCGCTCGTCTGTTCCCATGCTTGAGCAGTGTGGGGAAAATTCTGTGAGGCAGAGAAACGAAGGTGTTAAGCTCAATAATTTAAATTAAAATTATTATTGCTATTGCTATCACTATTATGCTTGCTACTGTTACTATTGTTACTGCTATTGCTACTACTATTACTATTATTGTTGCTGTTGTTGTTGTTAAATGTCCTTTTAATGTTTTTCCCAACTCATTTCTCACTGTATGGAAAGTCTCCGACCATGAACATTGATTCCAACAAGCCTCAACTACCACTAACAACTCACTTGTTTTACAAAATTCTGTGCAACTGCTACAGATAAGGACAGAAAAACTTCATTATTCCAGGTTTTAAACACAAGGGTTTAAAGGGGTGTCTCTAAGACGAGGGATTTCTGATGAACCGAAACAAAAAAAAATATTACAGGTTGTTACAGTTATTGTTATTTCTCTGTACACCAGGGCTTTGTCTCTCTCCACCTTTCCTTTTAAGTGATGCTTTAAATTAAAAAATACTGAAATCCTCCTCTTTTGACAATTAGAAAATTAAGCAAGAGGAAACTGAGGTTTAGGGGGGATAAAATTTGCCTTTAATTACACATCATCCCATTTATATCTGCAGCTCGACATTGTCCCTATTATCAGCACATAACTCCAGTTCACATTTGTTTAATGATAAAAACGGAGTAACGTCAAGAGTCGTAATAAATTCTGCAACGTGCAAAAGAAAAATGTTTATTTTTCATTTTTTGAGAGGGTTGGTGGTTTTCCACATTCTTGAAGACCCCGATCACAAGAGGCATTAAAATAATCCCCATCAGATCCTGTGAGCAGCGTCCAATTTCTGTAGATTATAAAATAATTATTTTAAATTTTATTTA
>VYZV01040706.1:4519-15516 GCA_013401275.1 Pandion haliaetus | reverse complement strand
TATAAGGAAACCAAAAATAGCATTTTTGGAAGATTATAGAAATTATTTCAGTCTTAAATCATATCCCATCATACATGCATTACTGTAAGGGCCAAGTGCAATAACTCTCATATTCAGAATAAATCAGGTAACATGGGTGATGTCGTGATTCATCACTGAGGGATTTCTTTTCCTCCCTGCAAACTCCTTTCAAATATGCACAAAACAGCATTTTCATCCGACTCTAATTATGGAGATATTTTTTTTTCCATTTCACTGAGACTTCAGAACTAAAACTGAAATGATCTACACATTTTTGGTTTGCAAGTTTTAGTTTTTCAAACAAATAAAAACCCCCGTTTTCTGAAGAAGGATATTAATTTGCCCTAAAAAAAAAAAACATTAACAGGGTAAGACAGTTATTTGTAAAAGAGAAGAAAACTGCGTGCATAAAAAGAACAGTGTAAGCTTGTTGCACCTCTTCACCTCTCAAGTCCAAGCAGCCCCAAAAAACTGCTGAATTTTGGGAAAAAATTCATTTTAACCACTGAACAATACAGTGGCTCTGCCTCTCTGCAATTCCCATTCATATTGACTGAATATTGACCAGGAGCCCTAAGAACTAACATTCATTTGGGGGGAAAAACTGAAATAATAATTATAATTAAAATTAATAATAATAATTAATTAATTATAAAGCTGAAGTATTCTTGCTATTATTATTATTAAAGTTTTTAATGCCATAAGCACCCACCCCAACCAAACATAACAAGTAATTTTACATTCTTTCATTCCCAAGATATTCAAATGCTAAAAATAAGGATGTTTAATTTCTAAATGTCTATTCAACTGCCAGGCAAATAGGCAGCAGCTGGGCAAAAAAATCTAAAAAAAGGGATAAATTAAACCATGTACCTTACGGCCCTTCTGCCTTCCTTTTTCAGCTGTTGCGCTCAGCTGTAAATCCATGTTTTATTCCCTCCTGTTATCAGCTGGGTGCATCATTTGCTAACAAAGTCCACCAATGATGACTGCACGCCTCCAGCCTGCCTGGGCTTTTTTATTTTTTCTTAAGGATTTACAGCTTCACTTTGCTGATTGCGCAGAGTCCGCCACCACGAGAAACAGGCGTTTCCCTGAATTCGTCTTTCTGTCATCACGGATTTCTCACAAGTTTTCTGCAAGTCACAACGCAATATCCAATTGCGGGAATGAAAATGTCAGGGTATATTGGATTTGCGTGGCAAGGTTTTGGTAGCCAGGGGGGCTACCGGGATGGCTTCTGTGAGAAGATGCCAGAAGCTTCCCCTATGTCCAATGGAGCCATTGCTGGCCAGCTCCAAGACAGACCCACTGCTGGCCAAGGCCGAACCCATCAGCAATGGTGGTAGCACCTCTGGGATAACGTATTTAAGAAGGGGGGAAAAACTTCTGTGCAACAGCAGCCAGGAGAGAGGAGTGAGAACATGTGAGAAAAACAACCCTGCAGACCCCCAGGTCAGTGAAGAAGGAGGTGGAGGAGGTGCTCCAGGCGCCAGAGCAGAGATTCCCCTGCAGCCCGGGGGGGAAGGCCATGGTAAGGCAGGCTGTCCCCCTGCAGCCCAGGGAGGTCCACGGTGGAGCAGATATCCACCTGCAGCCTGGGGAGGACCCCACACCAGAGCAAGTGGGTGCCTGAAGGAGGCTGTGACCCCATGGGAAGCCCACACTGGAGCAGGCTCTTGGCAGGAAGTGTGGCCCCGTGGAGAGAGGAGCCCACACTGGAGCAGGTTTTCTGGCAGTACTTGTGACCCCACGGGGGACCCACACTGGAGCAGTCTGTGCCTGAAGGACTGCAGTCCATGGAAGGGACCCACGCTGGAGCAGTTTGTGAAGAACTGCAGCCCATGGGAAGGACCCACATTGGAGAAGTTCATGAAGGACTGTCTCCCGTGGGAGGGACCCCACGCTGGAGCAGTGGAAGAGTGTGATGAGTCCTGCCCCTGAGGAGGAAGGAGTAGCAGAAACAACGTGTGATGAACTGATCGTAACCCCCATTCCCCGTCCCCCTGCACCACTGCGTGGGGGGGGATAGGTAGAGAATTCAGGAGCAGAGTTGAGCCCGGGAAGAAGGGAGGGGTGGGGGGAAGGTGTTTTAAGATTTGGTTTTATTTCTCATTACCCTAATCTAGTTTGATTGGTAATAAATGAAGTTAATTGTCCCCAAGTCGAGTCTGTTTTGCCCATGATGGTAATTAGCAAGTGATCTCTCCCTGTCCTTATCTTGACCCATGAACCTCTTGTTATATTTTCTCTCCCTTGTCCAGCTGAGGAGCAGGAGTGACAGAGTGGCTTTGATGGGCATCTGATGTCCAGCCAAGGTCAATCCACCACACAGGGACTGAAAAAATTAATAAAAACACTATAAAATAAAGGGTATTTTTTGTGTCCCAATTAGATTTGCAGGAATTAAGAGCCAATTACGTCCTGAAAATCAGTCAGTTGAAAACAAGGTAATTCTGGTAAATCCATGAAAGTAAGAAAATTGGTTCCCACTCAGCAAAGGTTCCTGGGACCTCCCTGGATCAAATTCTATTCTCGAACAAAAAGCAGACACTAGGAATGATGTGCTCACCCCTAAAATCTGCCACATTCACACCAAATTGATGAAACACCTATCCCAGGCATTCAGGGGGGGAAAGGAAAAAAATTTTAAATATTTTAAAAATCGCATTACAAAAGTCAATTCATATTGAAAAGACTCATTCAGAAATTCCACCAAAAACCAGAAAAAGAAAAAGAGAAACTATTCCTGCACCTCCACCTTTACAGTTCACCTGGAGGACAGGGCAGGTGTGGTCAGGGTTATTTTTCTAGTTTTATGTTAAAAGTGGAGAACACACAGAGAATCCTGATGCAGAGGGTGGAGACCAGGACTCTTCCATGTGCAAAGAGCATGTTGACCTGCAGTCAGAAGCTACCACATGTTCTCACTTGCTTAATTACTGAATTACTAAAATATTCTGCTGACACAGAGGAAAACTTGATTTTAACTTTGTTTTATTTATTCGCCACATAAGTAAATGGAAGCCCACCAGACTTGGCAGAACCCCAACCGATGGGTCTGGTAGCAGTCAGCCTGAAGAAGGTTTATCCCACAATGAGCCCAGTCTCAAAAATCAGGAGTTTTCATTATGTAACAATTTACACCCAGAAATCTTGATTTTATTTGCTAGCTAGGTCTTGAAATAACTTAAACCAAATTATTGCATTCCCATGCAAAATCAATAAACATCTTTAAAATTCATTGTCAAAGTACCTGTAGGAGATCCAGGACATTGTAGCCATGGCATAAATTCCATCTGCTGATACCTGGACAGACCTTCATCCATCCGCATATTTTAAAATGGGCCAAAATGGCATTGTTTGGGCCAGGTGCAAAGCACCCCATAGAGAAGAACCATGGTCTGAAACTGAATCTTGGTATTATTTATGCTTCTTTGTTAGCTTGAGTTAGTCACGAGAGTCATCACGATGACCACGTTCCCAACGAAAACCACACTGGGTCAAAGGAGGAAGAAATTTTGCAGCTGCCCGTGTAAACAAGGAAATTACTTGTCATGAAGCTGTGAAGATAGCAGTCACTGCTGGAGACCTTTCTGTCCAAAGCGGAGCAGATGCCTCTCAAGGTCTCACAAGGACCTGATGTGAATAGAACATGAATTTTATATCACCACGTGTAAGAAAAAAAAAAAATCTTTTTTATTGCTAGTGAAAGTATAAACAGAAACTGAGGTGGAGTCAGGCACTGTAGGAACAAGTTTCATGATGGTTTGAACTACGATCGTTGAATGTAGAGCAGTTTGTGTCTGCAAATTAATAACTGCTATTTTTCAAGGTAGACAATATGTCTCCCAAAAGCTGAATCTTACTTATTGCCAAAAATTTATTATCCCCGCTTTCAGCTACAAAAAAAATCAAAAATTTGCTTGGGGGAAGAAAAAAGTGTATTTTCTCTGTGACTGCTCACGCCTTGGACAGATCAAAATATGCTGGACAATGGAACGTGACAAAATCTATGGTCTGATTTGTTTGGGGTTTGTTTTGGTTTTTTTTAAAACATAATGAAATTGCATTAAGAACATTTGAAAATCTGAAAAGCGTCCTACAAGAAAATTAGCTGAACCTGTCATTTGTAGCTGATAATGGAGATGTTGACTGTAGGGCACACTTCTCTGCCTATAAACAGGGGACAGCATGGGGAATAAACATAATGAGTTGGAGACCTGTTCCCAGCTGCAGGTCTACGATCTCGTGGGGATCATGGAGACATGGTGGGACGGTTTCCACGACTGGAGTGTTGCAATGGAGGGACACAAGCTCCTTAGGCAGAACCAGAAGCATTGCCCTTTAGGGAGTGTGCGGAGCTTTTCCATGGAGATAGATGAGCCAACTAAGAGCTCCTGGGTTAGGATGTGTCCAGGTTACAGCTGGGACAGAGTTAATTGTCTTCCTAGTAGCTGGTATGGTGCTATGTTTTTGAGTTCGGTATAAGAAGAATGTTGATAACACACTGATGTTTTCAGTTGTTGCTAAGTAATGTTTAGTCTAAAGTCAAGGTTTTTCGGCCTCTGATGCCCAGCCAGCAAGAAGGCTGGAGGGGCACAAGAAGTTGGAAGGGGACACAGCCAGGACACCTGACCCAAACTGGCCAAAGGGATATTCCATACCATGTGACTTCACATCTAGTACACAAAACTGGGGGGAGTGGGGGTGGGAGGATCGCTGCTCAGGGACTAACTGGGCATCGGTCGGGAGGTGGTGAGCAATTGCATTGTGCATCACTTGTATATTCCAATCCTTTTATTATTACTATTGTCATTTTATTAGTGAGTGTTATCATGATCATTATTAGTTTCTTCTTTCCTATTCTATTAAACCATTCTTATCTCAACGCACGAGTTGGGGTTTTTTTTCCGATTCCCTCCCCCATCCCACTGGATGGAGGGGAAGTGAGTGAGCGGCTGTGTGGTGCTTGGTTGCTGGCTGGGGTTAAACCATGACACGATGAAATCGAGGACAGGTGACCATGACGTTGTAGTGGGTGTCTGCTACAGACCAGGATGAACAAGCAGCTGAGGCCCCCTACAGACAGAGAGGAGCAGCCTCACATTCAGAGGCCCTGACAGCCTGTGTCCAAAGAAGGGCAATGAAGCTGGTGAAGGGTCTAGAGCACAAGTCCTGTGAGGAGCAGCTGAAGGAACTGGGGTTATTATTCCGGAGGGAAGAAGGCTCAGGGGTGACCTTATCATACTGTACAACTACCTGAAAGGAGATTGTAGCAATGTGGGAGTCAGTCTCTTTTCCTTAGTAACAAGCGGTAAGACAAGAAGAAATGACCTCAAGTTTCACCAAGGAGGTTTAGATTGGATATTAGGAAAAAATTCTTCACCAAAAAGGGTTGTCAAGCATTAGAACAGGCTGCCCAGGGAAGTGGTTGAGTCACCTGGAGGTATTTCAAAGACATGTAGAGGTAGCACTTAGGGACATGGTTTAGAGGTCAACTTGGTAGTGTTAAGTTAATGGTTGGGCTTGATGATCTAAAGGGTCTTTTCCAACCTAAATGATTCTATGATTCAATTCTGAGTCTATGATTATATGATTCTTATCCAGGAGGTTCCTGGTGAACCTCGTTGACAACCTCCTCCTCCAAGTGACAGAGCGGACAAGGAGGAGAGGTGTTCTGCTGCACCTCATACAGAAGATCATAGAATCCTGGAATCAGAATGGTTTGAGTTGGAAAAGACCTCTAAATGTCCAAACCCCCTGCAGTGAGCATGGAGATGGAGCCAGGCTCTTTTCAGTGCTGCTCAGTTCCAGAAGCAGGGGCAATGGGCACAAACTGAAGCACGGGAGGTTCCCTCTGATCATCAGGAAACACCATGTTAAGTGTGAGGATGACTGAGTGCTAGCACAGGTTGGCCAGAGAGGTTGTGGAGTCTCTCACCTTGGAGATACTCAAAAGCCATCTGGATACAAGCCTGGGCCACTGGCTCTAGTTGGCCCTGCTTGAGCAGGGGGGATGGACCTGATGACCTCCAGAGGTCCCATCTGTGAAATAATATTTCCTTTGAGCTAATTTCTAGCTCCTGGTAGCTTATGGCTACGTTATCACAGACAGCGTTATCCATATCCACACTGAGATTTTTAGGGTGCACCAACACAGCCACACCGTTTGTGGTGCCTACAGCAGATGTCTCCACTGCTTAGGACATGGATGTCTAGGAATACCTGCTCTGCCCCACAGCCTCTGCTCCTTCCTGGGACACATGTCTTCCTGATAGCCCAGCTCTTCCCCATAGACCCCGCTGCTCCATGGGCATCTTGGGTTCCCAGCCTCTAACCCATGGTCTGCACAGCTCCCCAGGACACAGGTGTCTCAAGGTATGTCAGTTCTGCCTCATAGACCCACCACCATTCCCAGGAAATCCAGGATACCCCTGCTTTGCCCCACAGACTCCACTGCTCCCCTTGACCCACACATTGAGGTTACCCAACCACCAGCCCATAAACCATTCCCCCAGGCATTTGGACACCCCGAGTCCAATGCAGACCTGGGTGTATTGGGTAGAACAGTGCTGCCCCATGGTCCCCACTGCTCTCTGACACCAGGACTAGTGAATCTTCAGGATTAGGGAAAGGCTAAAGTGAGGGTTCAAGTTTCTGCTTCAGGTTTCTGGTGAGCGGTTGGGCTGCTGGTGAGGTTTCTGCATGAGGGGATTGAGTTGGGCCTTGTGGTGAGAGCTTGGCCATCAGTTTAGGGTGAGCAATCAGGGCAAGGGAGCAGGATGAAGGACACGGGAAGGGTTTGTGGGTTTCGGCTTAAGTCTCGTGATTTTGGGGTTAGGGATTGGGTTAGTGAATTGGGGTAAGGATGAGGGGTAGGAGCTTTGGTAGGGCTCTGGGACAGTGGTTGGTGTAAGAGTATGTGGAAGGTATCAGCATCTACTGCATTGTTACCTCAAGGACCTTTTCGGTCTACCAAAGAGGATAACAAGTAAAAAGGGAAGTGATAAACAAAACCACCCAGGGACACAAACTTGAAGGAGCAGTGGTAATGGACTCAATGACAGGGACCAAAGGTCTCCAGTGATTAATGGGTTGGTCAGAGGGAAATTTCCAAGCAGAGCATTGGAGAAGGCCAACCTGAACCTTGCACCTGGAAAGGAGGAACCAAGAGGACCGTAAAGATTTGGGAATATTTGAGGGGTGCCTGTGGGACTCTGCAAAACTTGGGAATTGAGATTTTAATAGACTTTAATTTCTGCCCACTGCCTCCTGTCCTGCGCACTGCTGAGAAGAGCCTGGCTCTGTCTTCTTCATCCCTTCCCACCAAGTGTTTATGCACGTTGAAGAGATCCCCTGAGCCTCCTCTTCTCCAGGCTGAACAGTCCCAGCTCTCTCAGCCTTTCCTCACAGGAGAGGTGCTCCGATCTCTTCATCATCTTCCTGGCCCTTTGTTGGGCTCTCTCCAGCATGCCCATGTCCCTCTTGTACTGGGGAGCCAAGAACTAGACACAACACTCCAGGTGTGGCCTCACCAGTGCTGAGCAGAGGAGAAGCATCACCTCCCTTGACCTTCTGGCAAGGTTTTGCCTAATGCCGCCCAGGACACCATTGGCCTTCTTTGCCACAAGGACACATGGCCAGCTCATGTTCAATTTGGCATCCACCACAACCCCAAGGTCCTTCTCAGTGAAGCTGCTTTCCAGCTGGGCAGCCCCCAGCCATTACTGGTGCCTAGGGTTGTTCCTCCCTAACGGCAGGACTTATCACTTCCTCTCATTGAATTTCATGAAGTTGCTGTCAGCCCATTTCTCCAGCCTGTTGAGGTCCTCTGGATGTCAGCACGACCCTCTGGCATATCAGCCACTCCTCCCAGTTTGGCATCGTCTGCAAACTTGCTGAGGGTACACATAGCCCCATCATCCAAATCATTAATGAAGATGTTAGGATTGGCTCCAATTGACCCCTGGGGTACACCACTAGGGACTGGTCTCCAGCTGGACATTGATTCCAACCCTCCGGGCCCAGCCATTCAGCCACTGAAGTCATGGCAAACACCACCCTCTTCTCTCCTTTCATCCACCAAGCCAATCACCTCGTTGTAGAAAGGTGTCAGGGTTTTTAAGCACAATTTGCCCCTCATCAACCCATGCTGACCACTCCCCACAACCTTCTTGTCGTTCATGTCTTTGGAAATACTTTCCAGGGGGATTTTCTCCATCACCTTCCCAGGGTGGAGGTCAAGCTGACCAGAATGTAGTTCCCTGGATCCTCCTTCTTGCCCTGTTTGAGGACAGGAGCAATATCTGCTCTCTCCCAGTCTTCAGGAACCTCTCCCAGTTGCCATGACCTTTCAAAGATAGACACCATCCACCAGTGTTCTTCACCTGGGTCCCTCACCTCCTGGGGCACAGAGTCAACCAGTCACCAGGGTCCCTCACGTCCCAGAAGAGGAAGATGGAGACAAAGAGGAGAAGAGTAAGGAGGGAGAGGACTCAAAGGGCTCCCTTCCTCTTAAGGTTCTCCACGTAGGCCCCCTCCCCATATGGACCCCTCCCCTAGGGACCCCAAACACCCTTCTCCATAGGGTCCTACAAGTCCTCTACATAACCCCATCCCTGGGGCCCTGCACACCCTATAGGGACACGCCCATTCACCTGACCCCAGATGCCCCAGTCCCATAGGGACCCCACACACACCCCATAGGGAATCTCCCATGACTGACCCCTGATGCCCTATAGGGCCCCCCCACCATAGGGCCATGCCTCAGGGGGGCTTCCCCAGTGTCTCACAGCCCTCATGCCCCCACCAATGCCAGAAGAAGCCAGGCAACATCAGGATGCAACACATTCTGTATTTGAATTATAATTTTTTCCCCCAGAAATATAGGAAAAAAGGGGGAAGGGGACACAAATTGGGTACAGGAAAGGAAAAAAAAAGGTTATAACAAAAAAAGGGATTTTCCCCCCACCCCTTTTCCCACCCCCTTTTTACCCGCCCAGTTTGGGATCTGGGGTAGGCTATGACACCAAAGCTCCACCTCTACTGGGAAGAAAGTGTTAACGGACCCCAAAAAACAGCACCCCTTCACCCCAAAACCCATTCCAGGAGCCTCAAGCTACCCATACGATGCTACCCAGAGCCATTCCCAGTCCTCCCAGTTTCTGGCCAGGACTCGGATCCACCCCCCAGGGAGGATGGAGGAAGGGTCCCCCCTCTCCTGGGCCTCCAGGACCTGGGGCTGCGTTTTGGGGCAGAAACCCTCAATTTGAGGGCAATCAACCAACCCTGGGAAAACTGGATTAATGCCACGTCTGGGGTAAAACAAGGGTAGCTGGGCAAGTCCCTCATCCTCCCAGTATACCAGTGAAAAACCCGCCTTCCTCCCAGTATACCAGTAAAACTCTCCATTCTCCCAATACACCAGTTTAAAAATGCCATCCTCCCAGTACAGCAGTGAATAGCTACCATCTTCCCAGTATACTAAGGAAAAGTCTCCTTCCCAGTATACTAAGGAAAATTCTCCTTCCCAGTATACCAGTTAAAACCACCTGTCCCCCCAGTATACCAGTTAAAAAACATATTTCTGTATACTAGTGAAAAAGAAAAGCCTGTCCTCCTAGTGTACCAGTAAACCCCCTGTATCTTCCCCCAGTAGTAGAGCCTTGTCCTCCCAGTAGACCAGTGAAAACGTGCCTTCCTTCCAGTATACCAGTTAAAGCTCTCACATCCTCCCACTATACCAGTAATAAAGCTCAGGCCTCCCAGTATACAAGTGAAAAAATTCTGTTCTCCCAGCACACCAGTGAAAAGGGGCCTTCCTCCCAGCATACCAGTTAAAAAAACCATTCTCCCAGTATACTGGTAAAAAAGCCGTCTTCCTCCCAGTATACCAGTTGAGAACCTCTGTCTTCCCAGTATACCAGTTTAAAAAAAATACATTTTTCCAGTATACAAGTCACTAACCACTATCCCCACAGTTTAGCAGTTAAAAACCCACCTTCCTTCCAGCATACCAGTTTACTCTTGTCCTCCCAGTACTTAAAAAGGGCCTTCCTCCCAATATAGCAGCTAAAAAGACTGCCTTCCCCCCAGTATACCAGTTCCCCCCCATCCTCCCAGCCCCCCAGTCCTGCCCCCATCCTCCCAGTGAGCAAGTGGGGAATGTACAGCCGCCCCAGCCCCCCTCACCTCCCCACCAGGTGCCCTGTGGCCAAGTGTCCATGGCTCAGGGCCAGGGTCTCCAGACATGGCGGGGCAGCCCCGGCAGCCCCCCGCCCTCCCCTGGCACCTCCTCCTTGGCACAGCGCTGACGCAAGTCCTCATAGCCATTGGGGCCATGACCAGGGCCGCGACTGGGGCCGTGCTGGGGCCCCAGGCTGGGTCCCCAGCTAGGCCCGAAAGTAGGCCTGAAACCAGGCCCCAGACTAGGCCCATAACCATGGTATCCAGGACACCTGGACCTGTCACCAGGGCAACCATGGCCATCATCAGGGCAACCATGGCCATCGCCAGGGCAACTGGGACTGTCACCGGGACAACTGGGGCCGTCACCGGGACAACTGGGGCCGTCACCAGGACAACTGGGGCCATCACCAGGGCGGTAACCAAAGCCGCAGTCAGGCCTGTGAGTAGGCCCCAGACTAGGCCCCATAGTAGGCCTGAAGTTGTGGTAACCAGGCCCGTAGCCATGGTAACCAGGGCAGCTGGGCCCCACCCGCGGTGTGGGCAGTCCGTGGCGGCCAGCAGGCCTAGGGGTGTCAGCGAGACCAGCAATGAGTGACGGGGGACAGACAGCTGTGGGACCCGGGCCGGAACAAGGAGGTTGCATTGGGATGGCCTGCAGGAAACGGGTGGCACGGGCCAGGCACTCCCGGTAGCCGCTGCGGTAGCGCCGCAGGAACAACTCCTCCATCCCCAAGGGCTCTGTGTGAAAGAGAAACATGGTGACCACCTCCGCCACCCTCCCCCCC
>VYZV01040694.1:3150-20627 GCA_013401275.1 Pandion haliaetus | reverse complement strand
ATGACTCTTCACAAACTGATGCTGTGAGTATTGTTAATTTTCCCTCACATCCTGTGAGTTGTTTGGTTTTTCTTTTAAAGCTTGAAAACTTGACTGATAGATGAATTTATGATAAAGTGTGTGGTCTGTTGTTTTGTAGTTTTTGTTAAAATCAGCTTAATAGTGGAATGGGACAAAGATGGTTATAAATAAGATTGTTTCAAAGGCCTATTTGAAAATGACTGTTTCAGGGACTCCTTCCTGGACCACATATAATCTGCAAGGAAGAATCAGGACTAGCTTAAGCAATGCCCTGGTTTTCTATGTATTTGTGTGGGGTAGAGCAAAGATTGCTTGCCATCTTTATTTTTCCTTAGAAGAAGTGTTGGTCTCAGCTGCTCCAGTGTTTGCAGGTCCTTAAACAAATTTGGATTAATTTGTCTTCTATTTGTTTTTCTTTAGCCCTACCATTACACTGTTTGATAAGCTTCTGTTCTTGCTAGCTACCAGAATAAAAACAGTTTCTATTGACTTCTGCTGAGAGCAAAATTCTGTGACTGCCCTATCCCATGTCTTTTTCTGCACCTGTTCATGTGCAACAAGCATGGGCCTTTGAAGTTTGTTCACCAAATACTAAAGGCACTGCAAAATAATGTGTTTTGAACATGAAACATGTTTTTCTTGGCTGTAGGAGACAAAGAAGAAGGTAATTCATGCAAAATACTGTGACAAGTTTGTACATACCTTCTGGAAAGATGGATCTGTGGTTCACGTATATGTTAGTACAGAGAAGTATAAGCAGTACGAAGAGAAAATGAGGATGGCTCTCAGACAAGTGGAAGGAAGGTTAGTGTTCTGTCACATAAAATCAGTTTGTATTATTTTACATTGGTGTTGAAATGTTTGACATTTACTGTCATAACAAGCTGAAGTGGTTGGTAAACTGCCAGTAGCAGTACTAAGCCAGAAATCCATTTTAGATCAGAATCTTGTGTGTGGGATTTCTTAGTAGCCACGTAAGAAAACTGATGAACAGTTTTATCTTTTGTTCTTCTTCTGGAACACAAATGTGAAAGTCAGTCTGCACATTATTGGAATACTGTTGCAAGTCCCAAAAAAGCATTCGGACATAAGGTGGCAGAAAACTTCTAGAATCATCAATAAAACTTGGTAAAAATTCAACCTGTGTACCTAGGATCCCTTGTGATACCTCCGACACCAAGTATTACAGCTTGCTTTGTGCCCATACTGATAATGGTTATGTGCCCTTTTCGCAATTTTGTGTTGAAGACAAGTTTGGACAGTCTAGGTCAGAGTCAGGGCATAAGCTATTAAGTAATGCATATGATCAGAAGTTCAGTGCTTAAGCTAGCTCCCTAGTTTACTTTTCTGCAGCTGTGTAGATACACTCTTAGATTTTGTAGGACATCTACAAAAAAAATAAGCAATCTGAGGCTCTGATTCATCTGTCCTAAAGATGCCCTAAAGTAAATTGGCTTTTATATCTACATTAGGAGAAGAAGGAAGCTTTAAAAAGGGATATTGTAGAACTGAGAGAAAGAATAAATGTTGCCCTCTGTTTTGTATATTAGGACAATGAGATGTCTCACTGAAAAAAGCAGGATGTGAATCTTCATTTTATTGCTGCTTCTCTTCCACAAGTATAACAGCCTGATTACATTTAGCAAGGTCAAACAGAGTTTTGTTATTCCTTTTAGTTTATCTTCATCTTGCTGTTTGTAGGATTGCATTAACATACTGTGAAGGCAAAATTTGAGGCAAAGGGTTTTGGTGAATATGTATTTTTGAAAACCAAGCCAAGATTATGGGTTTGCTGTTTTGAATGGTTCATCTCATTAAAAAGTCTTGTTAGACCTCATCAAACACTTTGGGGGAAATAACTAATGGCAAAATAACTATCAGTAGCAAATATAATAGGATCCTTTAAGTTTCCATGATATTTTTTTAAACCTCTGCAGAGATGAGTAATATTTTTCCCAGGGCCATTATATTCCATCTGTTAAATGTCTCTGTTTCAGAGTAGACAAATAGTTTATGACTCTCAAGGGAAATCAGATTTGGACCTGCTGCAGCCATTACTGAGGAAATGTTCTTGTACACAGCAGTATGTATGCACGTATTTAACTGGCAGGCATACTTCAATCCTGTTTAAAATGTAAAACTAAGTCTGTATTTAAGGCTCAAGGTCAGCAAACCATTGAAGCATCTGTGTTACGTTAAGACTCTTCAAAGTGCTCAAGTTCCTTGCAGAATAGGTTTTCAATCGGTTTCCTGAAGAGAGGCATATTACCATATACTTAAATGATTTACTGAGTTCAGTCTGGAGAACAGTTACAGGGGCAATAGTTACAGTTACTTCCACACGGGATTTCCCAGCTCAAGCTCACTGTTAATTGACTTCATAAAGGTGCTGTATTGCTTTGTCTATTTTGTCTCTCTCCAGATTCCTGCTGAAATTAAAAAATAAAAGTGCCTTGTGTTGTTACGTAGTGACAAAGGATTGGTTCGTGCAGGCCAATGTACCACTTCTGGCAGTGACTAGTAACAGGTGCTTAGGGAAAGAGAATAAGAAATACAGCAGTGATGGAAAGATCCCCCCTGTTAGATTCTGATATGCAAACCTCCAAAGATCTTACAGACTTAGATTTTTTTTTTTTTTTCCTCCCTCAGGATTAAGTGGCTTCAACAAGGAAGCAGAGGACTCTTTGGGAATGTGTTTGAAGATGGTGTCTATATTCTTATTGATACATCCCAGTCTATGAAGGACAAGCTGCCACGGGTGAAGGAGAAAATATTTCAGCTCATACAGGTATGATAAAGTGATGATTCTGAAGACTAAGGAGCATTTTAGAGTAGGCTGATCTTTTCTGGATTGTTGTTACTCTAATTTTTCTTTATTTTTTTAAAAATGATTTTTTAAAAAATAGCAGCTTTATAAAAGTATTTTTATTTTTCTTGATATGCTCTTTTTTCAGTTAAAAATTGGTATTTTTTCCTCATTTGTACAAATATTTGAAAAAATCTGGAGAAAATGTTAAAAACTAAAAAAGCTTAAGTAATTCTTCTTTCCATCAAGCCACCTCCCTCCTAAAAAAAAGAAAAGAAAAACAAAAAAAGAAAAAACCAAAAAACCTATGCAATGAAACACCTTTTGGTATTTTCATTTTTATTTTTAAGCAGTGTCATACAATTCCACTGGCATGTTGTGATTTGTAATGCGTGTTCTAGATTCACTTTTATATTTCTGCAGTAGAGGGTGTAGAACATTTTAAACTTGCTTGCATCTAACAGTGACTCAGAACTTTGCAAAGGGACTTGCAAAGTGCAGAAGTACCTCAAAAGCAGTGGGTACTGGGAGACACGCCTAAGATGGGATTTGTCTCACCTAGTTTTAAAATCTACAATGTCACCTAAGCTTACATTAATATTTGAGAGAAACAGGCACTGTTAAAACGCGATTAATCTGAACTTTTTTAGACCTGAGAGGAGTAACTGACAAAAATTCCATCAGTCTGGCATTGATAGCAATCATTAGTAGGGCTAGAAAATTTAAAACTATAACAGAGGGGGTTTTGAGCTAAGTGCACAAGTGATAGGATGTAGTACGATGTGGTCCTCTAGTCAGATCAGCACTAGAAGATGGTTAGATACTGTGCCAGAAGGTTTCACAGGCAGCTGCACAACAATGGTGACGAAAGGGAAGCAAAGATTCCAGGCTCTGAAAGTTTGTACTAGCTTGCACAAATCTTCCCTTCCTTATAACTTCTGTCCAAAAGCAACTTCAGCAAATTCTTAATTCTTTCTTGCTGTCCTAGTTCCCCTTGCCAGCGCTCTACATTTGATTCTTCTTCTTCTCCTCTAAATGATGACTTACTTTGTTTCTAATTCCAATTTCCTTAGGTAAGCAGTCATAATCTCTTCCTTATACCGCTGTTCATACCCAGTTTTGTCTCTTTCTTTCTTGCCCTCCTAGATATTGGCTGTTCAAGTAGTTTGAGAAATATGAGTAAATGGAGACTTACATTGGGAAGTTCAAGTAATTTTAATAATTGCAGGAAATAATTGTCTCTGTCTCTCTATATACCATAACTGAATATTATCATAATTTATTGTAACCATATAATCAACTATATATTAATTAAAACAACTACTATTTCAGTATTTCAGGATACAAGTATTCTTTCTTTTAATACTGAGTGAAATTCAGATGCTGTCTCTTGCAGGAGCAACTGAGACACAAAAAGAGATTTAACTTTGTGAAATTTAGTGCCCAAGCAGTGGCGTGGCAAGAGAAACTTGCCGAAGTTAATGAGGAAAATTTGCAAGATGCTTGGCTTTGGATAAAAGGGCTTGAGGTAACATGACAACTTATTATCACAAAGCATGTTTGTACAAAGTTATATTTGTGTCTTCTCTTTCTGTATGGCTGGGGTATTTTTGGATTGACTGAGTATTTGACTTGAGTAAGCTGAAAATATAGATGATGTATAGACTTTAGTAGACCTGAATATAACTTACTATCTGTCAGGTACAATAACCCTTTAACAGTGGACGTGTTTATAAATTCATATTAATTCAATTTGCAGCCTGCTACGTTTAGCAGCCACAATGCAAACATTGGCCAATTTAATTTCTGTAGGAACCATGACAATGCTCAGACCCTGTGTCTAAATCTGTCACTCTTGCTGCTGGGCTGCTGCACGGGTGAGGGCTGTCGCTGGCAGACTCAGCTCAGAGGTGATGATACAGGAAACTGGAGCCAGCGAGTTGGAGGAGCACTTCTAGACCCTTTTGGTGCATAGATAGACAGCTGACTTTAGCCTTCACAGGAACATGAGAGCAATCATACTCAGACCAAACCTCTGTTTATCTACCCAATATTCTTTCTCTGACAGTGGCCAAAATCTGAGGATTTTTCCCTGAAACAGGGTAGAAATGCTTGTAGTCAGGCACAGTTAGCCACCAGATTGCAACTGTCAGCAGCTTTAGGACCAGTTAATGTGTCAAATGTGGACAGCAATGTTATGAGCACAGGACTGAAAATCAGTCATATAGCAGTACAGATATACCTCATGTTATGTTTTCTAACACAAAAACCATGTTTATATGACAAAACTCCTCAGCATTATGACAGCTATTCCTCATAATTAATCATGAAATTCCTGGGGATGACGGAATTGGGGAAGCTACATAATACCTCTGAGACTACAAAGCAAGATAAAGAACTTGGTATTCTCAGAAAATACTAACAAACACATGGAGAAAAGAAAGTATTAGTGTGGCCTTAGTGAGTAGTTGGTGAATACTTATAACTGAGGTTAGTAAACTTAATTATACTGCCTTCCTTGAGACTTGAAGACTTGACTCTGTTTAAGCCATGTATGTGGTACATCATCATGCAAGTTTGACAATACTTTGAACTGCTGTAATTTGATACCATCTTGTGTATGCATGGGAATGGCCTTTTTCATCATTATTGATGAAGTTGTGAATTGTTGATTATAAATTTCCTTCTAAGTTCAGATCTAGATATCTGAAATGGTACAGGGAATGGTACAAGAACAGTCTACTTTTTTTCGGGGATGACATCTGCTGCTGACCTTTTAGTCTGTTTAAAACAGTGCAGGCATAAGTCTGAGATTAGAACGCTGGGTTTACAGTGAAGCTGAAATGAACAGAAGATTGCTCTGGAATATTAATCAGAGTAGATCCTTTGATCTCATTTTATACACTTTGGTGCCAGGATGTTGAATAAGGAAGCTGAGCTATAAACAGTGACTAACTGTTCCTTAAAAATCCTTTAGAGGTGGTAACATTTAAAATTTTGGGGGTGATCAGGCCACCTAGTTGAAGCATGTCATCTTTGTTTAAACACTGATAAAACCAGTGTCAATTTGTAACAGTAGCAACTGAGAAATCTAAAATTAACAGCTTTTACCGTAAGATACATAGTTATTTCCCTCACATCATCAGCATCCACAGTATGTTCCCATGATAGAGTGGAAGAAGTTGTTTTGTTTCAAATCAGACCAAAACCATATACCATTATTGAAAAGAGCCAGGATGGCTGATTTACACATAATAATGAGTGATGTGTGCCTAAAACTTTATAATGCTTACTAAAACACTAGGAATATTGGATATATTTAACACAAAGAAAAGGGCTCAGGCAAGTTATTTCTTATGAGTGGGTACTGGTGAGGTTTGTTTGTGAATTAGAAGATAGGATTGTAAAGTATCTGAGCTATCTTGTTGCCTGGCCCATACACTCTTATGCACAGAGTTGCTCTCAGTGTGTACCTCCTATTCCATATCACCTGATTTACTTACTTTGCCCTTTCTAATAGAACTGTTTGCTGGAGAGGAGGACTGGAAGAAATTTTAACACAATTAATAGGACTGAAGAAATAATGCTATCTCTTAACATATTTTTGCATGTATAGGTTGATGTTAGTGATTTATATTTCTCTTCTGTAATACATTATAATCTGGATCCTGAGTCTCTTCTCACTTACACCACTACAATCCTCACTGCCCTCCAGAGTGGTACTCAGGTGTTATAGTAGCATAAAACAGACTCATATCTTTTTAGGGCTTTTGCTTTGGCCCCAGGAAAAGTGCTAGTATTACTCAAATATGATATTTTAGGGGGCACAGGATTGCTTTACTGTGTATGTTTTGTTGTTATAGCTAACTTTTTTGTTAAAAATTCAGTGATGTTTACATTGATGTGCCAAAGGGGTAGATGGGAGATAGTCTGGAATAATACTGTTCAGAAAACTGGGAAGTCCTTTACCTATTTTTGAGAAATAAACTTGTGCAACTCTTGCCCAGAGAGGTTGTGGATTCCCCATCCCTGGAAGTGTTCAAGGCCAGGTTGGATGGGGCTTTGAGCAACCTGATACAGTGGAAGGTGTGCCTGCCCATGGCAGGGGGGGTGGAACTAGATAATCTTTAAGGTCCCTTCCAACCCAAACTATTCTATGATTCTGTGATTCTTTTGTGGAGCTTTTGAATTATTTGGTTAAGTAAAATAGATATTTCAAGGGAGTGTGATGAGTTGGCAATCAAGATTCAGTGGGAAAATATAATGGAATGTATGTTTTACCTTACGTCTTCCTATCTGTTTATAATCTTTTAGTGATTGCTTTTGCTTCTACAGCTCATATTTCTGTTGCCAGCATTTTGCTTATGTGTGTTTGCACAAGCACTGAATACCAATTTGGGACCAAATTATTCTACTTTGACAATTGCTTTGATTTTTCTAGCTATTTGACATAAAAAATTTCACCATTTTATTACTCATTTCAGTTCTGTAATATCCCTTGAATCAGTACACTGTCATTATGAATTTAAGAACAGAGGCAAAGAACTGTTAGTATTTATAGCTGTTTCTTTTTCTTTTTCTTTTTGGTTTCTTAGGTTGGAAGTTCCACAAATACACTCAAAGCTCTCCAGATTGCTCTTGCTGATACTGACACTCAGGCTATTTATCTCTTGACTGATGGGAGACCTGACCAGGTATTTCTGAAATGAGAAAACAGAAAATGCAGTAGTGTGGTCTCAGAAAGCTGAAGTATGAGATGAATATCATACCTGCAGAGCTGAATCTCTTGGAGTCTCTTGGATGTTGTCATAATATTGAAAAATTTTATATGAGAAAAGTGCTGTTCTTGAAGGGGTTTTGATTATAGCTCTCCACCTACAGTCCAGTCTTTGGTGCATGATAACTCATGGCATTTCTCATGAGTTGTTTTAAGGAACTGGTAATGGATTAAACGTTAAAGCTGTATCAAGGTTAGGATTTGTGTTAAATCAAATGTCTCCCTAACTTAGTACAAATATCTCATGAATTAAAAATAAAAAAAAATGATGGTCCCATGATATGGTTGGATTTAAATACGAAAATCCTGCAATCTTGTGTGATGGCTTGAAAAACTAAAAAGAAAATGATTGATAGTGAAATAAAAATATCCAAGTTTGTGTTCAACATTTTTCCCCAAAGAACACATCAAATATATACGTAGGTATCTTCTTACATTCTGTTGCAGAACTTACACAAAGGCTATGCCATGTCTGAGGAGTAAGCACCTAAATATTAATTTACATTATTTTTATATAAAGATGTTACCATTAATATTGTTCCATTAGGTCTCCATATAATTCCATATTTATCCTACCGAGTCAAATTTGATCTCATGTAGGTGCAATTCTGTAGTAGCAGCAGTCTGGAGTTGCTTTAAGTCTAGTTTTAAGTGGATAATGAAATCAAAAATATGCTTTTATTTTTGAATGTGTCATTACTGTAGCTCAAAATGATGCTATTTCTTGTTACATCACATTATATAACACCAACTAAAAACTGGGAAAAAAAACCACTTTCAAGCTGTAATGCGTGGTGAAAATTAGCCTAGTATGCTGTGAATGGCATTTTATAAATACTTTATTTGCCCTTGAAAACTTAGCTTGTAATGGCAGATATACAGCAAAATCCTGACTTTACTTAGGTAATGAGTTGGGCTGAAGGCCACGTGAAATTAATTACCGAACCATGTTCAATAAATCTAGGATTCAGAAAGCATCATAAACTGACAGAAATAATTTCTTTATACCTTCGTAAGGAAGAAGAATGCTAAAGGCCCACTTTTGTTTTTGTCCTGGTTTTCTTGATAAAAGGAAAGTGCCCCACAAGGAAGGGTAGATTTATATGCTTCAAAATTATTTGAAAATCAAAATGTAAACCTGATTTTAAATTAGCAGATGAGAAACTTCAACTCACATCTTTTAATATTGTTTTTAATTTTAGTTTGAATCTTTGATATTTTCTAAAGACAAGTTGATTGTTATTGGCTATGACTCACCAAAACTCAATTTACAACTGATTAAAATATTTACATTGTTTCACACTTTTTCTAGCTAGGACCATATATTAATATTTTATTAAAGAATAACTTGGCTTAAGGTACACTTATTCAGATTCTTAATTTTAAAATTTTTATAAGTTAGAAATTAATGAATGTTTCATTTCTTTTTACCTAGTTAATAATGGCTTTTATGATTATATTATATATATTATACTTTCTTAGATGAAAAAGGGGAAATTACCAAGATTGCTTTTAACTATTAAAGTGCACCAAACGATTATATTGTGAATATTGCTAAATTTATCAAGATTTATGACAGTATTCTGAACAAATGAAGTGTTATAAGAAGTTAGAGAACTGAGTCAATAATGTCTTTCTACCAGATCCTTCAACATTTTTAGACATAGTAGATCTTTTACTTACTTGCCTAATTTTTATTTTTTTATTGGAGGAGGAACACTAGCTTTCCTATTTTCTCAGCCTCTATTTTGTTTCCTGGTATTGAATCAACTTTTCATTGAACTAATTTAGGTTAATAAAAATACCAACAGTTATATATGTCCAAAAATATTGTTATATACATCCAGTGCTGCTAAACACCAATGTAGTAGTTTAATTTCCTACACTTTAGCAATTTCCTTTAAGACTTCAGAAACAGAGTACTGATTATATTATAATTTACATTTTACTTTATTAGAGTATCCTGTGCCTTAATGCCTTATCAGTGTTTCAAATCCAGTTTTAAATTAGTTCATTTTATATAATTATGAAATAGCAGTCCATATAAAATGTATGCTTTTAATTGATCTATATCTGTTTGAAAACAACAGTATGACTGAATAAATTCTTATAAATTCTCCATGGCTTGGTAAATACATTTCTAGATGCCACGTTTAATATACATTTTTCAATTTTCAGCCCCCCCGAACAATTTTGGCTCAAGTTCAGCTTCATCGTAAAATTCCCATCCATACTGTATCCTTCAACTGTGATGATATAGAAGCTAATAAATTTTTGTATGAACTATCTACTGAAACAGAGGGACGATTTCATTATTACAACATTTATTTGACTGATCCTGATGCTGCAGAGTTTATTGTTGTGAGTATCTGAAAATAAATGTTTGTTTCTTCATGCTATTGAAGGAACCACGACTCACGTTGTGATTTCATATTACAATAGATTATTAAAAAAAGAGGATTAATCCTAGTCAGATTTGAAATGATGTGAAAGCAATGAGTGTGACATTTTTTGGTTATGAAATTTTATTAGACCACAACAAAAAAAGCCCAAATATCATGCAAAGTACATTTGTAGTGCTACTGTTGAAAAAAAACCACCCCAAAACCTGAAAACCAAAACCAAAAAACCATATAAGCCAAATTCAGCTCTGGAAGAAGCAGATGTGATCTCTGCTGTCTCAGAAATAACTTACTGTTTAAAATGAAACATGGTTTGTATCTTGTTAATAAATGAGAGAATGCAGAGCTGAATTTGAATGATGATGAATGAATGATTCTATGAATTTTGCTAAAAGTTCACTCTACAACAGCCACTGGGGAGAGATCTATAATGAGTAAAATGACTACAATAGCAGTGATGTATCAAGTGTGACTAAGCAGCTCAATCTAACAATCCCCAATAGGAAATTCCTGAATGGACTAACAAAACCACCCATTTAAAGCATATTCTTGCTTTTAATTAAAGTTAACACTCAGTTAATTAGTTCCACAAATTTTAGAAATGGTGGTAGTGGAACAATGAAAACAACCAGGAACAAGACAGTAGCAGGAAAGTTAGAACTTTGCAGACATCGATTAGGAGGAAGATGTGAAAATACTCCAGATCTTGAAAGATATTAGAGAGTGTACTGGGCAATTTCGGCGATTCCGATGATGTGGACTGTGTGACACTGCGCATGTTGGAAAGATGAAGGTCCAAGACCGTTTCGTCCATTACAGACTTCTGGCCTAGTGGGAGTTGTAAAAGGATCATCGTTGGAATTTCCTTCCTGTTTCGTCCTGTAGTCCAAATGATTCCCAGTCAGTTCCAATGTTTACTTGAAGAGTATGGCTTTTACTTCCCATTTTTGAGGGACAGTATGTGACAAAGCTATGATCTGTAGAATGACAGGACAACAGTTGTAATGTATCTATCTTGTATTTTATTTATTTACTTGCTTACTTGGAATGAGGGGAGCTACTGGCCTCATTACATTATTCGGAAATATGGCTGTTCATATCTCAAGGGGTATCTGGCTTGTTAGGGGAATGCTTGTCCTTTTCCTAAAAAGGAAGAATAGTTTGAAAGGCTGTATTGCCAAGAAGAGGAGCCTACCTGAAAAAGTATAGAAAATTTTGCGGCTGTCCTAACTGAGTCATTATTAAAAAATATTACCAGAGCTTGCATAGTTTCAGTTCAGAAATAAAACATGCTTAGGAGTAATTGTAATAAAACATTTGCTTTTTTTTTTTTTTGTTAGAGCGAAGACATACGTCTTTTGAAAAGAGAGATTGAACAAGGAGAAAGAGACCTGGAGAAAATGAAGACCTTTCATGCTGAATGTCTCATGATGGATTGTTATAATAGAGAAAATGATCCAGAGAATAAGTAAGTCCTCATACAGCTATTATGTTAAGAAGGGATAGGAGCTATATGTTACTGTCCTGGGTTCAGCTGGGATAGGGTTAATTTTCACAGAAGCCTGGTAGGGGCCACAGCCGGAACACCTGACCTGAGCTAGCCAAGGAGCTATTCCATACCACGTGACATCATGCTCAGTATATAAAGGAGGAGGGGCTGGTAGGGCGCGCGCTTTTTCGGCTCTCGGTGGGAGTAGCGGCAGGGTGTCGGGTTCCGGGTGGTGAGCAGTTACACTGTGTATCACTCGGGTTTTGTACGTTCTTTTATTAGTACCATTGTTGTTGTTGTAAATCCTCTCCTTGTTTTGTCCCAGTAAACTGTCCTTATCTCAACGCACAATGTTTTGGTTTTTTTTCCTTTTCTTTCTCCTTCCTGATTCCCCTCCCCATCCCACCGGAGGGGGGAGGGAGGGGTGAGCGAGCGGCTTCGTGGTGCTTTGTTACCGACTGAGCTGACCTGAAACCACGACAGTTACATTTCTCCTTTTTCATTGTCTTACATTTTTAATCTCTGACATTCTCCTCTTTTAAAAAGAAACGTTGTTGTTTGTTTGGGTTTTTTAAACAGTTACAGTAATGGAAAAGAAAAATCTGGAAAAATACACTAATATTGTGATGCCTGAAATAAAATGATCTGAAATGTCTCAATAGTCTCAAATTATTAGGAATAATTAAAGCAAAGAATTGGAAATATTTTTCTGTCTCCAGCACATGGTAAAGTTGCTCCCTCTGGCCTAGAGAATTCATGGAAAATTATTGTCCTATAGGTAGAGCTGGCTTGTTCATGAGTAAATTGCCACTCATTGGGATATTCCGATCGAAACATAAATTACATACAAATGTATTTGTTTAAAGATGGCAAACATCATGAATGAAATTCAGCTTACTTCTTTTCACATTTTTGATTTTACAATATGTGGTTGCATGTTCATGCCATACCATTTCCTTGCTTTTTATCAAAAGGTAAGTAATCTCATAATTAAAAATAGTTTCATGTTCAGCATCAGTTGAAAAACATGTTGAAAATCTCACAGTGCCAAGAATGACTGTTCAAAAAGGTCCTTCCACAGCATACTGAAGGCAGACTCCTGAGCCACTGTGGAAAAGTTTTCTGCATCTCTGATTATACTGAGTTTCTGTTTGGGGAACAAACACAGACCTACCTAGCTTCAAACATCAAGTTACCTGTAATCTCTACCAGAGCACAGCCTTAATAAAAAAATAGCTTACCAAATGCCTTATTTATCTGTGCAGTAATAGTACAAAAGCAAAAAAAAAAAACCATTAAAAAAAAAAATCAGATTTTTAAGATAGAAATCTATTGAAAACAGTAAGTTAAAATAAAGGTATCAAAAATAAAGTAAAATAAATTAAAAGTGGAGAGTGCTGTGCAATGATTTCATATGTGTAGAAGGGCAGGTAGGATGTCCAGTATAAAAATATAGGTTAGTGTTTATTTCAGAATTTGTGTATTTTATTTTTTATTAGTGCTGGGACATTGGTATATACATGTGTGTGTATATATATATATGTGCATATATGTGTGTGTGTGTCAGTTATTTTCATTGCTGATGGTAAGTTTACTCTTTCTCCCAGGATTCAAAGTGGCTATTACAGTACATTCTGACCTTATTAAACATATACGAGGGTGTTTCCTTAAAAGTAATGAACATCTTTTAAACAGACTAAGAAACAACTTTAAAATAGTTTTAAAAACTAAAAATATTTTAACCTCCTTTGAACTCCCCTTTGAAATGCAGACTAGGATAATGGAGAAAATATTTTGCACTGTTAGAAGCATTTGAAATTTAAATTGCCAGAAAACTTAGTGTTTTTTAAACCAGGGTTATGGGTTTGAAGTAATTACTTGCTTGTTTCTTCTTTTTGTCACTTATAAGCAGTAATGATGACAAGCAGACACGCACTGTGTCTTCCGTAACCAAGCACGTTGAAGAGCCGAGTACTACTCTTAGTAGTAGGCCATGCTGTGCTTCAGAAGAGCCAGCACCGACACCACATCAGCAAATCTGGCAAACCGCTGCTGACCGTCCAGCCCAAAGGAAGAAAGCATTATATGCAGGTAAGACTAAAATGAACTGTAGTTGTTAGAATTTATTCACTAACTTGAAAAGATTCTGTTAAAAATAGCAAAAAGCATCCCATGTTGTAGGAACAAATGAAGCCTTTGATGATTTAAATCATCATCTTTCTGCGATCCTAACTAACTTCTCTTCATTTTTACTTTTCAGCTATCTTGCTCATTTGACCCAAACAGACAGACTACTAACGTCTGCTCATTTAAGCTTCATCACAGGCCCCGCAATGACAAATTAGACATTTTGATGGAATGTTTTGAAAGCTCTGTAAACAGATTTTAACAATAGATATTAAACCCTTATCTCTTTTTATTCTAAATAAGTACATCATTGGCAAGAATGAAGAGCTGATCTATATTTCACTAGTTACAGCATTACTCAGACTAATATTTCTCCTTACTACACCGTAACACTGTCTGTGAAGTATTGTTTTTACACATTCTGAAATCAAATTACCCAGCTGATGTGAAAGAAGTCTTCATCCTTGGGAAAGTACAAAGTACAAATTAGTGCTGAAGTAATTCTGTGTTTGAGGTCTTGTGTAGGCAGTCCCTTAAAAATTGGGACTGGATACCAAAGAGGAACTCAAAAATCCCAGGCGTGTATTTGAGCAGTAAGTTGGCTCTTCCTTTCTTTCCCTTCCAACACCTACAGAGCAAACAAAGACGAGTCTGCTGCGAATCCTAAGCCATAGTGTGAAATCTAGGGAAGAAAGCCCAGAGGAAGGAACATCTCCTGAAAAAAAGAGTTTTTCTGTCAAAAAGAGTGTGAAATGTACAACCATTTTCAAAGGCAAGTTGACAGAACAGGAAGCTGTGGGTGGGGCAGATGATAACTTTTCTCCTGCTGTATTTGTAACCAATGGCGCCTCATTTGAGGCAAAACCATGCAGACCTGCAGCACAAAGGACTGGAATGCAGCAGAGATGCAGAGAGCTGGATGCACAGGAGGGTTTTACCACAAGGGCCTTACAGCTGCGGCCAGCCTCCTGCCAATGCCCAAACTATTCGGTTTACAACAGCTTAGTTATGCCCGTAGTATGCAACAGCTGTGGTACGGCTATGCCTTAGACTGCTGAAAGGGTATCACCGTTGCTTCTTATCAACAGAGTAAATAGATCTTGTTATACAGTAATAGACTGTTGTGATACAGTAATTTGTAGTTATGTTCAATGTTGAGGTTAAAGCTGAGAGTGGTGGTTCTAATTCTGCGGTACCAATGTACAAGGAGGTTGCATTTTATTTATATGCTTAGACCTGCAAAAAGCATGCTCGCTGGGACAGATGCCTATGTAGAGACAAAAGTATTTTCAATACTTGGATACACATCCAGATAATTTTAATTTCTCCCAGTAATTCATGCATCTCTGAACTTAATTATAGGTCCTCTAAGATGTTCTAAAACCTCACCTATGATACTTAAAGATGTTTGACTTTTTTACATTTCAGCATCTTATTTTTAGTTCTTTATATACCTTTTATACAGATTTTCATAGTGCTATATCTTAAATTAGCCACTCCTGGCTATCTCATTGTTGATACTACTTGGTATCACATCTTGAATCGGGGAATAAACTGGTTAATCTTTCATTTTGGGATATAAGAAATAAAAACATACAAGGTTCAATTTATTTTTTTTTAAATTAAATTATTCCCCACCTGTTTTATAAATGTCTTCATTGATTAATTAGGGCTCATGAGGTATATAGTAACACTGTTACTATTGATCAAGCACCAAGAAACACAGGAAACATAATTCTCATTGATTAATTTAGCAACTGAAACAGACATTATTGTGTAGTCTTTGTGACACTGCTAGTAGGCTCAAATAAAAAAATGATGCTGTTATATGTCAGCTTATTTATGTATACTTCTGTGTGCACAAAAACTGAGAGATAATGAAATGCAAATGTTTTATCTTAGATCTGAAAATGCAGAAAGCTGTGAAAAGGACATCTAAAAGGTATGTGTGTGCATATATAGATACATCACAAAACCTATATATTTTTCTTCAGTCATTTCAAACTTCTCAAATGTATTTCTACCTTGTGCTACATCTTACGGTCTCTTTTTTCTAGTTCTCTAGATATGTCTTCAGCTCTTTGGTTAAAGACCCATGGCTTGGTTGCCAGGCGACTCACCATCATGGATGTCTTAGCTCCTACAACTGTCCCTCATGGTACCAAATACATCCCAGTTCTGGACAAGCATGTGGTTTCTAAAGTATTTGATGAGGTAAAACACTTACGCTGTTTCAAAGCAAACATAAAACATGGTACTGTTTTCAAAAGGCTTTTTTTATTCATTTCTATAAATGTCATAATTGCATTATCTAGTGTTCATTTTAGATGGTTGATGTGCACTAAATTTATAATGCATATCTGAATGTTCATTCATGAATCAACAAGAAGATAAAACTGATAGTTAATAGTATTTCTTACAGACTTTACCCTTAAGTTTGAGCTATATGTTTTTCTTTCACAGTTACCAGTTGGTGGCAGTGTGCAGCCACCAGGTGTTCAGCAATTTCTTGAGCACCACAGCTTCTGTTGATACATATTAATTCACTGGAGTATGTATTTTAGGTCCATAGAATCATTTGGAAAACTGTGCACGTGCACAGTTTGTGGATTTGTGCATTCTCAAGGTTTACATGTGTCGGCTAAGACCTTTTGAAAAGTATTGGAATTCAGCAATTATAATTTAATTCTGATACGTATAGACAATTGTTAGATTGTGCAAAATTCACAATCAATTGTGTACCATGACTCTTTAATTGCCATTCCACTTAAAGGAAATCCATTTTGTGGCAAGTTGCTCTAATTCTTCTTGTGTGATGCATCCTATGAAAGTCCTATGAATATGTTGCAGCTTGTTTTAATTACGAAAAACTGTTTCTTTAAACAACACTCAAAGAAAAAGCTAAACAGCATCTGTTTAAATAATAAGGGGTGAGCGAGCATTTTGTAATAGGATGTGATATAGAGCTAAGTAAAATATTTGTAACAAATGTACACATTTGTACATTTTAAAGTTTTCATGCTTGTTTTTTAAATTTAGGAATGGGAATTTTTGCTATAGCATGAAGACTGTGGAAGCAAAACCAGATCCTCTGTTTTAGTAAAACCAAGTAAAAACCAAGATCTTTAAGGATTTTTTTTGAAGTGTGAGATTTTTTTTTTTGTATGCAATAAAAAGATGGATTTTTGTATCAGAAGCATTAAAAAATGTATATTTTAACATTTCAGATGTAAAATAGATATTTTAAAAAAAAATTCAGACAGTCCATGATTACAAAACTGTACAAAACAATCCACTGTGAAATGTCAACAAAAGACATTGTGACTTTCACATAACTCTTACGTCTAATTTCTGAGCAGTCACTTCTTTTCCCGTCTTCTTCTGAATGCACCTACTAAGTAAAGCTCTTTCTTCCATGTTTCTAAATGAAGATTCCTTTGAATCCTTTCCAGACAATCCTGAGCTGCATTTGAACTGCTATTTGCAAAAAAAGTAAACTGTAAAACAATAGTCTTTGAAAACAGTCAAAATTATGATTCAGAAGTGCTAAATACAGGTAATTTTTAATGGCAGTTCATGGGAGCTTATTGTAGTCTAGTTCAGGGCTGAATTTTGTTCAGTGTTCTTAGAATGAACAGCTGCTGTACAGAATCCAAACAGTGATCCATGGGCTTTCTTTAGATTCAGGGATATAAACACAAGATAATATATAATTTTTACCACTTTTTCATACCTGCTAATCCCCATTAGTTGCATAGAGACACTCAAGTTTCTCAGGCAGTGGACAATTGTTGTTCTATGTGTAGAGGCATGGATTTTTCTGGATCTGAAGCAGAGTATAGCAAGGAAAAAGAA
>VYZV01040687.1:16149-30265 GCA_013401275.1 Pandion haliaetus | reverse complement strand
TCTTCCAAACCCCCTACTTGCTTGCGATGTTTTCCAAAGCAAGATTTAGCCTGATTTCAGTGCAGTGAGGAAAGCGTATTTGTATTCCATTAACAAAGGTGATTTTACGTGTGCTATCACTGGAGATTTTAATAAGATAGAGTTATTGATGTTAGCTAATAATGTTTTGAAAGTTGGTTGTGTTCACTGCCCTGAGATTCACCTCAGGCCAGCAACTTCTCAATTTTCAGATGTTATTGCAAGACAATGGCTGTCATTGTTTAGGATCAGATTGTAATTTTAGTGCAAATCTTTGCTCAGTTTTTTAGTGAGGTAAAATCCTTCTTATTGCTTCCTGCTAATTTTTTAGACTCCTGTAAGGAGAACGCATATTAATTGGTAATACTAAAATACCATGTATAATTAAAAGGCATCTAGGCTTTCTGCAGCTAGTATCCTTTTGTTTTATTTCACTAGTGTTACCAAAAAAATCCTTATGTGGAAATATTCACACTGCTGAAGCTTGCTTTTCATGGGAGAGACGCTTTACAGCCGATAGCTGCGTGGTCTGCAGGGGAGATTGCATAAGGACTGCTTGTAGGAAGCAATTTTTAGAAAATTGTTCACTATTTTTCAGGACTCTCTTTCTCTTTTTGCTCTTTCTTTTACACACGTAGTCTTGAATTAGCTATTCCACTACATCAATTTTATATTAAGTTTTTGTCATGCAAAATCAACTTCAATTTCTCTTTACGCTACACTTGTCTGGCAATACAGGTATGCTATTGACTCCAAAAGAAATAAGACGATAAAGAATTAAAAGAACTGAAAGGACAGACGGTCTAAGAAAAAAAATTGTATCAATAGCATAAACTACCTAATTTTTTCAACAGGGATTAAAAGTTGAAGCCTGCATATGTTTTAAATGTGAGAAATTTTACTCCTGAGACATATTCAGGAAGATATAATTCATTTTCCTGCAGAACACACGTGCATACACACACACACAGACACACAACTGCGCATGTGATGAAGTCAGTACTGTTGCCTCCATCGCATGCATTTCTGAGCAAATGTTATCAAGTTCACAATGGTTATTACTTTTTTCTATATAACTAAAGGTATCTCTGCAGAGCTCATTAAAATATTATAGAAATGCAACAGAACACTTTTGAGTGTGAAAAAATCTATTAAAAAGCAATTGCAATAAATAAAATTAACACAAAGATCTGTTCAGTAATTTATATTTACATTTCAGGCAATTAAAACAGCAATACCTGGCGTGTGGATTAGTAGGGATCAAAGGCCTTTCACAAAAAGAGCCTTTTATAGTATCAAAGACCCTGTGACATCATGTTTGCCTTTTATGCTGAATTAGATAATTGCAAATAATTGTAACTCTGAAAGACATTTAGTTTTATGGGAGATTTTTTTTTCCCTTTGCAGGTCAGCGTGCAACCTTTTGACCCATCATTGTAGGACTAAAGCCTTTGTTAGAAAGACAAAGAATATTACTTCCTTAACTAAGAACATGCATGATTACTTCTGTCAATAGTCAGAAAGAGCAGAACAGGAATCTCATGATACACCAACTGTTAGAAAAAATATTCCAGATTTTTTGTTAGGAATAAAATAACCAAACTGTTGTGTTGGTTAGGTTTTGTAAAATTTTTTTTTCCCCTTAGCTTTCTCTGGGATTTACCACATCAAATGCAAACAAAAATAAGAATTATAAATACATTAGAAAAGATAGTCTGCTTCTCGTTCCTGTGCTTGGGTATTTCTTCCACACCTTTGCATCTTTATATTGCATCTGAGCTCATGGTAGCAGGCTAATCTAGGGGGTTTTGTGCTTTCAGTGGTTGCTTACAGGACCCAGGCAATGGAGGAGAGCCAAAGTACAATAGCCTCGGTGTAAATCTTCAGAGTGTTAAGTGGAAAATTCAGCAATACATTTCAACAACAGATCTCTGCACCTACCAGCCAAAACATTAGAGACAACATGATGAGATGCCAGCCCCGCTCTGCTGGCCCAGGAGACCTCATTGCATGGGATATCTGTAGGGTTAGTTCATAGTCAATTTAAGCGACCATTATATGACTCTCATGACATTTTTCACTTCTGGACAAATAAGGACTAACATGGATTTAATCTTCTGCCTTGCAATAAAAATGAAAGGAAATATCTGGTCCATGGAAGTTTAACCATCAGGCTTGCTGAGCCTGGAATTTCCAGCAAAGTATAGTGAATAAAGGGCCATAAGGATGCCTGTGACCCTGATGAATACAAAAATTGTCTCTGTGGTTTATCATGCTAATGAATTTCTTCTGGTTTTGCTGTCAAAAGGCCTAATTCTTTCACCTGTTCTTGTACTAGGAATTGCCCCAGTTTCCATGGGTGGGGTGGAAGCTTTGGTGTCAGTGTGTGGGAGTGATGCCAGGTTAGGAGAAAGCTTGTGAGCTGTCAGTCTGTCCTAGAGGTGGGGGGTTCCTGGAAGCCAAACACTTCCCCTGTGCATTAGCACTACCCTGAAAAAATTATTTGCAGAAATGCATATAAAATTTGGACTTTGCTGAAGAAAGTAAGAAAGAGAGGAGGGACACAAATAAGGGAACAAAAGCTGCATAACTGTGAACATAACCAGGTTATGGTTACCTTTCAAAGTGTTGCTTTGCTTCAGTGCTGCCACAAGTTACAGCCTTCCAAGTGGGTAGGAGACCAAAGCAAGACATATTTCTTAGATGGCTCAACTGTCTCAGGCTTGGAGGTTCATTAGGAAGTGAAATCATCCCAGGAATACCAAAACACCAGGAGGCAATAAAGATGATATAGGTAATGCATTCTGATTTCTCCTAGCATTAACTCATTTAAAAAACAGTATTAGATAGAAAAGCAGACTTTTATAAGGTTGTAAAACAGCAAACAAAATACAGAAAGGCATATCAATACTGGGTATTGTTTGCCTACAAAGCAAGCCAAGGGGACAGTAATTTGCTTAGCTTAGTGTGACTCTGGGGTAAACAAGAATAGACGTTTAGGTAGCAGTATACTGGTCAGTGAGTGTGGAATGGACATGAGAACAAACTGCATTAAATATTGCCCAGGTCAATGATTAGTATGTTCCCATAAACTTGGTAACCTCATAGTCTCACCCCCCTCTGCTTTTTTCAGTTTAATTGAAATTAATGTGCTGGTTTTAAGCAGCTATATAAACAGCCATAGTTACTATACATTTGACAGTAGATAAGTAAAAGGTTGTATTAACAGAACAAAAATGTAGTGCCTTTCTTAACAAAAACTGCTTCCAGCAAATGGTCTTGGGAGCTTTAATAAAGCCTGTGGCTACGTTCTGTACACACATAGGCAGAAGCTCCAGAGGGGTACTGCAACTTGGTGTTTTGGATCTAACTTGGAAGCTGGACCAGTATGGAGCAAGAGGGTTGGACCCATATGACCTCCAGAGACCCTTTCCAACCAAAATTATTCTATGATTCTGAGATTTTCTGTTGGTAATGGAATGAAACAGTCCCTTGCAGTTGAGAGTTTGGGGCTGGCCAGGTCAGCACTCCCGGCAGCTCACTGCAACCGCAGAAGAGAGAAATGCCACAAACACCTACTCAGGAGGTAAAGACATATTTCCTCTGTTTACACTCACTGTGTTTCATTACAGCCCCCAAATTATCTTTACATGCTCACTACTCCTGCCTGGAGCAGCACCATGACATGAGGAGAGGCTGCTCAGACTGCCTGGGATGGGAAACTCTCCTTTCAAAACAGTTTTTTTTTCTTCTCTCTCCATCTGCTATGGTGTCTTATGCCCATCAAGGGCAGTGACATTTCAAGATCTTTCAACTGACAGACAGCCGTGGAGTGGAAGCATACGCGTTAGAGCAAGCCATTGCACCTCCTTGGAGGTTCTGGTGATCACGGGGATTTTCATTGACATCTTGAATTTTGGGTGTTCAAAATACCGTAGATGGATCCATCTCTTGTTTAATTATTTCTTGTGAACAAACTTCTAGTAAATGGAAAAAAAACCCTTAATTTTTACAAATGTCACCATCACCAAGGAAATACATGAAAGCAGGCCACAGAAGGACTTAAGGATTTAAATTCCCATAAACTTAAAGGGCAGATAGGCACCCAAGTAAGAATTATGTTCCTAAATACCTTTATGGAGCTGCCATTTTCTGTTTAGGCAATGTAACTAAACCAATCTCCCCTGGGCCTTATAGTCACATAAATGAAATATACTGATTGGCTTTCCCCTTCTTCACTTCCTCACAAAATAATTTAATATAATGGTTTTTTTACATTAATATAATTTTTTTGGCATTTGCTATTAGTAAAGTTGTATTTCATGCAGCTGTAGTCAGAAGACTGCTGAAAAAATCCACTTTATTTAGAGGATGTTTGTATTGCGATATAAACATAGAAATTTTCAAAACAGCATTGCTGCTGCTTCTTCTGCACAGACTGCAAAGCTGAGGCATACATATTTCCATGCTAAAAGTCAGCATTGGTCTGTTTACTGTGGTAACCTGCTTTTATTCACATTCAGCTTTTCACTGGAACTTGTCAAGCTTTAAAATATTGTGATAATTTTCCAATGTTATACCATCGGGTGCAGTAGAATTTCTCCTGGGCTGCAATTAGCCAACAGCTTATGTTAATTTTAATTAATTAACTTAGGCTGATAGTAATGCTATGTAATAAAACATTTTGCTCAGTGTGAAACTTGTCCGTCACATTTGTTTGTGACCTAAGTTAGTAATTATGTGTGCTTAAGTCAGTGGTAAATGGAAATAAAATGATGCGTCAGAGCCAAAATGAGGTAATTTGTGTCAACTCAGTTGGTTGATAGCGTTATAAAGGTAAAAGACACAGGAGTGCTGGTTAGAAACTGGTCATTATTTTGTAATCCAAGGAATCTCTCATGATGCACATTCAGTACTAATCAAGACACCATTTTCTCTTGTGAAAACCCTGTCTTGTAGCACAATAAATCTAACTAAAACCCCAACTAATGTACAAGGTTCAGTAAGAAGGCTGGCATTTCAATTGAGGTGAAATTGCTGTAGTTCGGTTCCTCCTCAGCTTCTGAAATCTAAATGACCAGCAAAGTGAACATCAAACTTGTGACTAATTGTTGAATGATTGAACTAATTAATAATAATAAAAAAAGTTGTTCAGGGAATGACTTTTAAGACCAATGTCTTACAGTGCGTTATGGAACCTGAGGACATACTCACTTGCACAATATGTACCAATTTTGCTGTTTTTCCCATTCCAGGTGTGTTTTGGAAATAGGGTTCTCTGCCTCCTCTGTTGTTTCAATAAATTTGAAAATTGCTTTTTCCTTCAGAACTTGAATTTTAATTTAAAGGCTAATATCCTGTCTGCTTTATTTCAATTGGACACTCATGTTTTTCAGTGTTGCCTCTGGTTTCAGGGTGAAAGAAATTTGTTGTCTATATTTTTGCACCTTAGACCAAAACTAATTAATTAGTTAAGCGTCCAACTATTGTGACTTGCTTTTGATGTCTAAGTTTCCAGGACATAAAATGCCCCAACAACCTCAGCAAATGAAAACAAGAACACAGAAAAAATTCCACCCTGTGGATTATCTGCAGGTTTTTTTCCTAAAAGGTTCAGCTTTGTTTTTCTCTTGCTGGAAAAAAAGTACTTATTAAAGAAACTGATGATATTACTGAAACTACCTCTTCAGGCAGCATGACAAGCCCAGCAGTAGTTTCTTTCACTGGAGCTTCTTGCAAAGAAAAATAACTCATTTTCTTATTCAAACTTGTATTTGATTGTCATGCTTGCCCTCCATATGTCTTGTTGAACAGATGTCAACAGGTAAAAGTACCCTTGATCAAAGACCAGTTCATTTCAATATAGTGAGTATTAATTCACTTCATGCTAGAAAAAAGCTACTACTGAAAATCACATATATTGCCATGGAAATTGTATGTCCAGTGTCATGGGAAGCAAATAATAGCAAATGTAACTATCATCACCTTTATGTGTTAGAATCACAGATGGATGGATTTGTTTGATTGTTGGCAAGTTGAAATTTTTGTTTTGAACCAGTGCTAAAAATTTACCTTGACCTGAAACTATGTGGCTCTCTGAGTGTTTGCATTATTTAATACTTTCTCAGTAGAATTGAATTCCAAAAGAAAAATGCTATTTGGAAAAGAAATATTGAAACATTTAATCTAGAAAATATATTTTTTTATTTTTGCATTTTTTCCACATTAAATAGATAGTCCTTTCCAAGAGTGCATATATTCATATTAAATCTCCTTTCTTATCACTAAATGATATTTCTTGAATTTTATTCCTTAAAGGAAGTCTTTGACTATACAGCATTTACATTTCAATGATTTCAGCAAATTGATATGTTCTTTTTCAGACCAAACAAACTAAAAATTAATTCTGGTCTTCTGATTACCAAATGGAGAAATAGCAATCTGGGGCTCAGTTAACTTTTTTTCCTGCTAGTATCCTGCTTCTTAAGAAACTGCATTTCCTATTGGAAAATAATTCAAATGGAGAATTCTTGCTGGACTCTGCTCATTGCAGATTGGGAAACGTATAAATTTACGCTGGAGAATGGAAACCTGCAGCGTGGGATCTCTTGAGTAGGTTTTACAAGAACAGCTTTGACTGATTATTATGCTAATATTAACTTCCAATTGTTAATGAATCTTTCATCTTGAAGGATCCCCAAACACTTTACAGACCGCAGAGATCTCTCCTGCTCCCACTGAAATGCAGCCAGCTTTTCTGGCTGTTCTTTGTGACTTGGTGTTACTCAATAGTAGAAAATAACCTCTGCTCGCCTCTACACCGGCAATGTTTAGAAATGTGGAAAGTAATTACCAAGTTGGACTGCAGCCAAAGCGCCGGTTCTGACACTCTTGTTCCTGCGAGTGAAAAGTGCTATAGTATCTTTAAGTGGCCATAAGTCAGAGCTTGGGTCCGGCATCTTATCAGAAACACAGAGGCACTGGTACAACACAGAGTCTCAGGGGAGGACGGGAGCTACTGCCTCACTCCCAGTGTGATTTCTTGTAGCAGCTTCAGGTTTTACTTGGAGACTCCTCCAGTGGAAATTGGGCTGATGTAACCCTGCTCTTCTGGTAAAAGTGAATATGGTTACGACCTGACTTGCAGATGGCCACCATGGTGCTGTTTGGAATGGATTAAGCTTAAGTTAGGCATGTGCGCAGATGAGACTTTTAAATGAGACCTGTATTTCTGGAGATCAGTGGTGATCTTCTGTGCTGTTAGGAGATTTGGGCTTTTTTTGCATGCATTGGGAGTTTACCTGAAATATATGTGTATTTCCATCTGCAAAAGATTTCAAACTGTACGTGCAACAAAACTACACTCCTCCCATTCTTAATGACACATTTTATGAAAGAAAGTCAAACCAACTGATGCTCTTAACTTTAGAAAGATTCAATTTCTAATTGTGTGGCTCAATAAAAGGAGCCAAGATTTCACAGCAAGGTGCATTCCCTCTAACTGATACTGATTTAAATTAACTTGTGTTTACTGTAAACATTCTTGCTGCATGAAATGTTCTTCTACTACAGAAGCAGTGAAGTTTTTAGTGATGGAAGGAAATGCTGCCTTTTTGGTACTTTTATTTGGAGTTTGAAGTCCATTAGAGTGACTTCAGAAATTCAAAAGGAAATTCGTTGATTTCTGTGAATTCCTATAGTTAATGAGCATGTGGCATTTGATTTGGAATTAAAGAGGCATTATCACATTGTTTTAAACGCCTTAAATTTAGGCTTCATTAACAAAAAGATGGGAAAGAAGCATCTGCATTTTAAGCAGTCCTCTGGAGTGCTGGAAACTTTGAGGCAGTGACATAATGCCAGGTGCCTTCAGCATCTGAAGAGCTACTTTCTAGGTCTGAGTAGGACAAAACTTTGCTGATACAAAGGTAGTCGGGGCTGACATCTGACCCGGGGTGATGGGCTGTGCTATCTTCTTTGGACGTTGATTTGGTAGAGTGCTTAAGCATCTGATTAATTTTCACCAGAGGAGGAAATCTGGTAGACTACTTACACATCTAAAGTTTATCACCTGGTAGACCTTGGGCTTTGTGGGTTCCCCTTGGGAATTTGACCTGAGCAAGGGCTTCAGGAATCGGCTCCAGGTTTTCAGTTTAGCCTGTGCTGGTGAGAAGCCCAGAGCCAAATAAGGGAGCTGTTAATGGTAAACATATTAATTTAAGAGCAAGCGGTAAACAAAACTCCAGCAGCAGAGAGTGCCCTGCAAAGCAACTAATTTCAGAGCAATGCGGAGAAGATGGCAGATGATCATGGGAATCATGATGCCGTGATGGGATGCTCGTAGCTCTCTCCTCCCTCTCACTGCCTGTTTAAAAAGCTGTGGGAGAGAGAGGATGTCCCGCAGGACCTCTACATGACCCCAGTCCCAACCGGCCGCCGGCGACTGTGTGTGTGCTTGCCCGTGTCGTGGCAATGCATGGATGGCTTGACAGAGTTTACTGCTTTCTGGCTTTTTTTAAGTGCTCTTGGAATCTTCCTCATCCTCCAGCAAACTGGGGCAGGCTGACCTCTAAGCCACATAATCTGAGCATAAGTTAAAAAAGAAGCCCAGAGTTTTCCCTTCCCGAATAGCACCACTGCAGACGATCTCTGATCCAGCTTTAATGTTTAATTGGATGACCGGGTTTTAAACAGAGCATTCTTTAACCCGGCTGACTCTGCCTGCCCCCATCCCCCTGCCCAACAGCAGCCTCACTCCAGTTATCAAAGTGTCATTAGTAGAGACAGCTGCCTGTAAACAACAGGAATGTCAACACAACTGTCTTGGTCAACAGGAATTTAACTTTAATCTGTTCATTACTTAAAGATACATCATCCTCTTTCGGCGCTGTTATCTACATCACTTGCAGACAAAGGCGGAGAACAAATTGATGGCGGGGGGCAGAGGGGGGCAGTGGACCGGTCCTGCCTCGGCCAAGCTGGTTCTGTTCATCATTTCCAGTTCCCGCTCGCCAACCCCTTGCAAGTTCCCCTTCTGTATATGTATATATATTTGCTGGATTGCGGGTGAGGGGGGTCAGGAGTTCCTTGTTTAGCTGGAAACAGATACTACATATTTATAAATGTAAACTTGGAGCGCTGCCAGACTCCTGCATTTAAGTGATTAACAAATGTTTCCCTTCAAGTGGACACCTCTTGTTCTAAATATATTTGACAAGAATGTAAAGAGTCAACTGGAGGGTAGAAAGGGCATACCGCAAAGCATTTTCTGCCGAGGCTGCCAGTGTTTGCAGGCCCGGGCTCTGCGGCCTGCGATGCCGGCGTTCGGCGGGTGCCAGCCGAGTTCACGGCGGGCAGGCTGCCAGCGCAGCCCAGCCTCCCTGCTGTTTAACGACAATGGATTTACTGCTTCTCTGCATATTGGTGTTATTTTGTGTAAACAAGGTTAACACTCCTTTTAAATTAAATGCACCACCTGGTGACTGAATGCCTGACCTTGGCAGGCGTCTTTCACCTGGGCTCCAAAAAGGGTGGGTGCTGCCGGCCTTTCCCACCCGCTGGCTGGCTTTAATGCCTTGTCCTGTAAAAGTGTGTCAGTCTGTGCAGTGCGAAGCATTTCTGGGACTGCTCCCACCTCCAGATACACAGGACATCCAGCAATAGGAAGCTATTACTTATGAGCCAGAGTGTTATTCTCTCTTAACCTTGTGTGTAGCGTATTATTCTTGTCCACCCCGGACCTGCCATTTCCCTCCTGCTTTCCCCCAAATAGTTCTTTTGCTTGATCAAAATGCATCCAATCTCCCTGCATTTTTGTTTTGTCTGTGGCCAGGAGAGAAGTTTCTGACCCTGGTCCCCTCTTCCCCTTCAAGAAAAGATGGGCAAACTTGAGAGTGATCTCTCTCTCTTCCCTTTCCAAATGATAATTGGAAAATAACGGATTCTCACCTTTGCCAAAAGTATCTAAACTTTTTCACTTCTAAAGCATCATCTGTCCTACAGGTTCAACTAAGATGTTTCAAAGGTAACTGATTCTGCCACCTTTGATATCTCTAGAGCTGCCTCTCTGTTAAGGCTGAAGTCATGTTAAGAATTAAAAAAATCCTATGCTGGGTAAAGAAATCTGAATTTTATGCATTGGAATTAAGAGTCTACAGCTAAATGGTAGCTATGTAGTTAAGAAAACCTCTTGAAGACCTCAATATACAGGCTATATAAAGCCTACATGTCTTGTGAATGAAATGTGTATTGGAGTTTGTAAACCCTGCAGGAGAACAGAGACCCACGGGGCCCAGTGACACACAGAGCTTATATATTTCACAGGTCTGCAAAGTACACTCGAGGCAAAAAAACTCACTGGTGCTACAGATCTAACCTTCAGTGGGCTTCAGCAAGGAAGGACGGCCAATTTGGAAGGATCAGAGGGGCTGCTGGGTCCCTGCATGGTAGCACCGAGTCTCTGGTTAAAGGCAGTTCCCAGGTACATTGGTGCAGGTTTCCTGGCAGGAGTTCTATATAATTTTCATTAAAGTAGCTCATTTCTCGTAGTCTGACTTACTGTCGGCATCTACCATTCAGCTGTCCAGTTTAATGGAGATATGTGGCTTTTTCTTCTAAGGCTGACATCCCTTCCTAGTTGTGGGCAGATCAGTACATATTCATTCTTCCCATGGATCCCTGGAGGGTGCCTACTCCTATGTGATTTTTTTTTAAAGTGTTGGTCCTCAGTGATCTCCTTTGGAGGTAAAATTATCAAACTATTTGAATAAAAAATATTTCTTTTTATTAATTCTACATCTGCTGCTTTCAACCTTACTGATTCTCCCCTTGTTCTTATGCTATGAGAAAGTGGAGTTAGAGTTTTCTATTTTTTCCCTGGAAACTTTACAGAGAAATCTTAATAATTTTAAACAAACATTTAAATATCCAGATAAGAGCACACAGTTGGATAATGAAATAGAGATGATGGGAAGTCATCTGAGAGACTTTATTTAGACTAATAGCGATAAGACTTTTTTTTTTGAAGAAAGTCCAGACAGAGAGGTACAAAATATGTAAAATAATATGCTATAAATACATGTGCTAAATAGAGCTTTTCCTAAGCATTTTTGGAAAGAATCCCCTTATTCAGTGGCTAACTTACAGAACATTTTCTGTTTTTACACAAAAAATGCTGCACATTTAGAGGTGAATACTTCAAGTTTTAGTGCATAGATGTTGTCCAGCTCGTAGGCAATGTGCTATTCCAGTGCTGGGGAGAGTGATAGAGTTTTAAGTGAGGAGCAAAAAGCAGAGTTTTTCAGAGAGCTGCCACATTTGTTGTACAGATAAGGCTAGTCTAATTAAACTATCATTGCAAAGTCCCTAGATTCCCCAGGCTCTTCTTTTGCTCTTAGCTGGAGTTTGGATTTGGTACTCCAAGAAATGCAGTCTCTTTGAACTCTTTCCTCTTTGTGTTTCAAGGATTGTTCTCATCTGCGCTATAAAGAGCCCCTGTTATCTGTAACAGAGTGTGGTAGCATCTATCCTGACTGGACCACACAGTGATAGAGCTCATACCCGTTTGTTCCCTCCTGTCTGTTTTCTCTCACAGAGAATTCTCTCCCCATAGTCCTACAGAGCAGAATTGCTTTTAATGAGGTTTATGGTAAGCTCCTGATGTCCTTTTCCTGCTTCCAGAAGCTGTTTGCTAAAGGACTCACCTTTTGTCTCTTTATAAAAGCAGTTCTGTCATCACAAAGTGTCAGCACTGTTGTAGGAACAGGAAAATGGTAAGATCACACGAAACTCAGCCAGGTGCAATGGCCAACACTAGAACCTTCAGAAAAAATGGTCTGCACAGGTCAGTTTTGAAATAACTTGCCTATACGAAAGGTTTTTTCTGTAGGTCTGTCACTTTGTATTCAGTCTGCACTGGGTGCACCTGAACTGATACACACATGAATTTAGGCATCTTTGGTTCCTTAAGGTACAAAGCAGACATCAAACACTGTATGAGTTACATATTGTAAGCAGGACAAGAAGTACTGCTGAATGTGGGGTATCAGAGAAGTAAAGAAGTGAGAAAAAAAGTTATTTAAATTAGTAAACAGTGCTGGCACACAAACAAATGTGATACACTGATGGTGAATCAGTTAGATTCTAGGTTAGAAATTAGAAGATTTCTAGTCAGTGGAGGGCTGACACTCTCGAATAGCCTTGTAATAGGTGCAGTTAAGGCAAATAATGAAACTAGTTTAAACTTGGAGTTCAGTGCATTTATAAATGGGATTACCCAATGTAGTTGCATAGTGGACAGCTGGGTTAACTGACCTTGGAAGTTCTTTTCAGTCTTATGCTACATTATTCCTTCTAATTATTGTGTGGCACTAACCTTCAGCAGGATATTTTTTTCAGTTTTCCATTCTAACTTACCCAAACTTCAAATATTTTGGTTTGAATTTTGCATTTCTGGCATGGAAATTAGCACTTTTTTCCTCTTAAAAATTTTTTTAGAGTGAAATTGTCCAGGAATGTTACAGGAAAACTTGTTGTTCTGCTCATGCATTTTAGACCAGTTTAATGGAAAAGATTTAGTGTTTCCATCTCTGCGGGGTGGGAACGAAACTTGGCAGGATGGCTCGCTCTGTGCAATTTGCTGCCCTATGGAAGATTTGCCCCACTTTTCATCCAGTTTCTAAGATTCTGTGCAAAAAANAAGGAGTGTTCAAAAAAAAAAAAAAAAAAAAAAAAAAGCCAGTTCACGCATGGTGAGCAGAAACTTGCTGGAGTTCGGTAGCCAAGTTTCCAGATAGTGCATGCACTGAATATGTGCCAGCTTTTGTATGTATAACCAGAGTGCATATGTACTATGCCCAGAAGAGCATGAGCCTTTTCGTGTCTGGGATAGGAGGGACTGAGCTGGACTTCTGCTGAAACTTCCTCCTCCTCTTTTCTGAGAGCTGCTGTGGTGCCAGAACTGAGAGCAGAGATAATTTTCTTGCTGCTTAATTCCTCCCAGCTGGAGCTCATGCTGTGTGGAGGACAATGAGGAATGGACACCCGTAATTTTGACATTTCCTAAATTTTGTCATGGAACCATCAGGAGTGAGCCACAAAAGGACCTCAGGAGATTATCTAGTCCTTTTCTGTGCTAGGAAATAAGCAATGGTCTGGACAAAGCTTACCTGTACTTCTTTTTCTTAACAGCCTCTAGTGCCACAGGTCCCTAAGTGGTCTATTCTAGCACTCAACTATATTAAATTTCCTTAAATGTTTCTTGATATCTACCCCAAATCTTGTTAGCCTGAGTGGACATGCAAAATAGTTTATTCTTTTCACCTTTACTTCTAGTTTTATATTTTTGGGGGCTGCTACCATTAATTTCCTTCTCTTATTGAGACTGAGCAAATTTAAGTCCTCAATATTTCCATGCTGGTGGAAAGGGGACCCTTTCTATTTGGTGCAAACCTTTTTTGGATTACACTACCAAAGGAAAACCCCAGTCCTTCAGCTGGTACCTGATGCTGGGAAGCATCAGATGCTCTACATCATTCCAGTAGGACATTTTCCTTTTTTTCCCCCTCCAATATCCTAACACTGTTGATTCAAGTTTAATCTGTCAATAATGGTATCTCCTAGATCATCTTCCACAGAAATGCTATGTGTCTTTCCTACAGGATACGACACTTTACATTAGCCCCTGTTGAACCACACGTTGGTTTATTTAAGACCATTCCTCCAATTAACCAAGCTAATTTTGTATTTAATATTACTCTCCAATCTGTCTGCAAATCCTACTGGCTTGATGTACTCTACTAGTTGAATAACTGCATTATCTATACCATTAAAACATTATTTGTGAAGTTTTGGGGACTTGGCTTGGCAAGCCTTATAAACACAGTATAAGATTTTGAAAGATTTGATATTTGTAAACAAGCTAATAAATACAGTCCCCGATGTTGGAAACTTATAAACTCTCTCACTCACACAGACACGTACACACACTACTTGGCAAAGGATGGCAAAGTGACTTTTAAACACACAGAGTGCATGTTGGAATCAGGGCAGTGGTGCTCTCATTCAGCTTTTCTTATCTTCTGTGCTTCTCTGCAGTGGA
>VYZV01040687.1:752-16080 GCA_013401275.1 Pandion haliaetus | reverse complement strand
GGTCTATTGGGATTTCTCCACATGTATTGTGTTCCAGTTTCACTCCCTTTTCCTCCCCACTTGCTTTTTCTTGCCTTGTATTACTTGGTCTGTGTGTGTATCTCTGTGTGTGTGTCCATGCCAGCTAGATGCCAGCAGAAACCAAATAAAAAAAAAAATCGTTAATTTGATCATTCTTTCACTGTCTGTGTTCCTCTCTGATGTTCCTATTGTTTCTGATTGTTCTCTTGCCGTGGGGACTGGATTTTTGCCAGCTGGGTGCCAAAAGCCAGTGAAAATAAATAGATACATACTAGGGATTGTAGAGATTAAAATACCTACCATTCTGAATTACCCAGGGGTAATTTAGAAATACCATTTTGTTAAAGGTACCTGATCCACTTTTATTATACACAGGATTACTGATGAATGAACCAAAGGAGAGATAATTTTTTAAATCCTTGATTAACAGTATTTGTCTATCTTTTCCACCTCTTTTTTGAAAAGATGGATGTGGTGAAAAACCAGATATTTCCTGTGACTCACCAAAGAGAGAAAAAAAAAATCAAAGTAGGGCAATAAATACCTCTGCTCCTGCAAACTGCGTGGTTAACTTAAAAAAAAAGGAAAAAAGTAAAAACCCCAGCAACTTTTCCCTTGAAATTGAACTGTACAGTCTCGCCTTGTACAAACTTATTAGCAGGTTGACCACATGTCTCAATGAGACCAATCTATCCTTGAATAAACACTTCTATCTCTTCCATATCCCTGGGCAAAACCAATGTTCTGGAGTTAAGATTTTGTACTTAACTATAAGATAGTTGAGTGGATTTTGCTTTAATAAGATTAAACAGAGCATGCATTTATCTGATCCAGGTAATGTGGGAAGTGCGGAGACAAAAAAACCCAACAAACCCTATAGGGAAAAGGGTAGGTTGAAGGTAAGTAATTAGTAAACAGACACTGGAGGTCAGCCTTTTGATACTGTTTCTGTATATTCATCTCTGTCTCAAACATGCTGATTATTTGTGAAAAAGATCAGTTTGCAGATGGCATCTTCCAAGGGCAATAAAATACAAAAAAGTGTTGCTCAGAAGCACAATGAAAGACTACAGTGCTACATCTATTGCTTTATTACAAGGCAAACTTTGTCTGTCTTGACAACAATTACAGTAATCAAGTTTATGTAATTTGCAAGAGTTCCCTTTTTTCACTAAGTTTTTTTTAATCAGTAGATGAATGAAATTATATAGAATATTTTGCACAGACTTGCAGTATAAACAGGTGTGTTGGACTAAAAGTGAAATACATATTGACAAGAAAAAAAAGTAGACTTTTGGGAAAGAGGGTTATTCCTTGTCTATCTATGAAGGAATGCTGTGGAAACCTCCATTGCTAGGAGTTGCCACAGCACTACAAAATGAGGCGTATAGCATCATTTTGCACTGGACAGGAGATGGGCTTCATGACTGAGTGGATTTTTAATTTCTTAATTCTATCACTCTTTTCTCTGCCCCCTATTAGCATGGCCCTTTCAAATATTTCTCCCATAGAAAAATATCTCCAAGACAAACCGGCCTTGTGAAGAGTAATGGCTAGCCTAATCAGATTCTCCTTTGTGTTTCTTATGAAGGCCACAGGTTCCCAAGGATTATATGGCAACAGCAGAATAGCAGAACAATGGGCAAGTTTGAGATCAGATGCTTCCTCTATTGTTTCCAAAGCAAACAGTTCCAGGAAGCCTGCTGTTCCCCGCATTAGAGCTCTGTAGAAAGACCTTATTACACTAAGTATACTACAGGAGATACAGAAGCAGATCAATATGTGGCTAAGTGTTTTAGCCTTACTTTTATTATGTTTGACAGCGCTGACAGCATCGTATGTATGTCACATATAAGATGACTAATGTGTGTACATGTGTGAACCCCTTGCTCAAACAGGTTTTCCCATAAACTTTTAGGGAAGAGCAAGCTCCCTGAGAGCAGATCAGAGCATGGATTGAATCTAAAAACAAAATAAAGACTCAAACAAACCCCAAACTAATTTCAGGTCTTATGAGAAGCTGCAGTGGCATCAATGTCTGGAAACATCTACCACAAGTGGTTTCAATCCAGAATGATTTCCAGGAAATACTTGTCTTGAGTTGTGCTACAAAATGTGTCATCAGGACGGTGTCTGTGTTCCTGACCCAAAGGAGGGTGCAAAACACTGCAAGGCAATGTGAGAAAGTAAGGAAATGAAACAAGACCTTTTTGTGCGAGTTTTTGATTTTCTCTTGGGCGAAGATTCCCTCCAACACACCAGAAGTGAACCAACCAACATGAGCCATTTTTCTGTAGAGAGCTCAGTCTCTGTAGTAGGCCAGCAGCCAGATGAGGGGTTTTAAAGAAGAGTTATGGTAGTTATAAAGAGGGAAAAAATTTGCAAACACTGATAATAATACTCCTACACAGGAAGGTTTGAGCCAGTCACACTACTCCCCCCCTTTTCCAGTGAGATTCAGAGTTACATAGGAACAGGAGATTGTTTTGGCTGGGATTAGATAGCACAGATGGTACCAAAATGTGTAACACCTACCACAAATTCTTTAGTTTCGTATCATCTGCACAACAGTTCTTCTTGGCCTTTTAACAGTTCATTGAATGGAGGAAGAGGAGAAAAAGACATGGGACAATTGCTGGAAATGTGCAGCAAGTACTGTTTTATTTTATCTTTTGGGGAATCCATACAGGAGCATGTAGATAGTCTTATATAAAATCTTGCATATATCTCCTGTGAGATAGTGTGAAACGAAACTTCACTTGGCTCTTCTCTTTCAAGAATCCACAAAACTTGGCAAGTAAATCTCACAACACATTTGAGAATTACATGAGTAATCATTTTGCAGATACATACAACAAGGTACTGGAATTTTAACCAGTTTTCCCAGAATCACTAAGGAGTTTGTAGCATGGGTGGCTCTTATCTCCACGGAGCTTCTCAGGAATCCCATGGACTTTGTTTCCTGCCCTGAATAAATAGCACCAGTCTTTGGTTTTCTTGACTTTGTAGGTCTTCTACATGACCTACAATAAAAGTTTCTTTTCCTGTCCTAATTTTTCAAATAGATGCTATTGTAGCAATTAATCTACAACTTGTGATCCCAGGAATATTTTACTGCTGATTCTAATATAATGGTTTATTCAATTCCTCTAGTTGTTACCTTCCTCTACAAAAGATACTCAATTTCTGTGCTTTTAATAGGTTTTCCAGGGGTCCACAAGAAAGAGAATAGAAAACATACTTCTTTTTTAGAGACAAATACAAAAACTTCTAAACACAGGCACTGAGGTGTTACTGTGATGGACTTACTAGAAATAATGAGACTCCCAGGTTGAGATTTTCCAGGTTGCCTATTTGATTTGATTGCAGCAGGTACTCAACACTCCTAGATAGCTTTGAAATATGCATTGTAATGTTATTTAACAATTAGGCTGAAAGCGTGGAGTGTTCCATGAGAACTAACTAGGAAGAGCTGATGGCCTAAATCCTCTGTCTTTTGAATACTCAGCCACAAAATTTAAAAGCATTTGAGATTTTTTCACTAACTAATGAGAGACCTTTAGCTACACAGAGTAAAGGAAGACACTGGGTCTCAAGATTAAATGGAGAACTATCTGCTTTAGGACTTCTAAGATGGCTAATGTCCAGAGAAGGATTACTCTAACCACATTTACAGTGAGCTCCCTATTGATATACACAATGAGCAACACGGATGTCATTGCATTGATTTCAGCTTAACTCTACTGCAGAAGGACATGGGCTGCTGGCTCATTCTCATGCATGCTTCTGAAGAACTTACATTTAGGGTAATGATGAAACTATGGTCAGTAAATTAGGTCTGAAAATGTATCCGTGCAAAAGAAATACACAATTTTCAATGTGTCAGGAATGTGAGGCAAATGCAAGGTGTAATTCAAAGTCATTATACCACTTGCTGTAAATATTGTTTTCATAAAGCCAGCCTACTCATATACTCAGATAACCCATCCTATTATTCTGGCAGCTACAGGACTCCTGGATCACACCTACTTGAACCTGAGGGATTAGAGGTTTTGCTCTTTAAATAGCATAGGTGCTGGGCTGGCCACATTTTTCAGACCTCTTTGGAGAAGCAGAATTGATTTTTTTTTTTTAAACAAAAAAATCATTCAGGGCCCCCAGATAGACATAAGTGAGCCTCCTCCTTTTGTAATTGTGTTTTTGAAAATCAGACACGTAAAATCTTTTGTAGCTGTGGGCTCGAAACTCTCTTTTGTGGAAACACTGGTGCACTGTAATTGGTTGAGTACTGCTATCCAGCCTGAGAGGGTGACCTTTCACACTCTGCCCTAAAAGAACACTATAGAAAGAGAGGTGGCGTAATCTGGGTTAAAGGCTTCTTACTAACATGTTGAGAGCTTGTTTCACACACACACAAACAGTTGCACGAAAGCCCCAGCCTGATGATAACTTAGCACTTTAGCATGGTGCTCTTGAGACAGCCCTCTTCTGAGTGAATAAAGAAGGGCCCCTTAGTTGAAATGCAGGACCGAAGCTCTTCATAACCACCAGGCAACTGTTACGAGGGAAAAAGAAAGTTAAAAGACGTGAGAACAAAAGGGGCTATCCTTGTTACAAGGCTCTGGTTCTAGAGCTGAAAAACTCCTCTCCGCTAATCTTTTTATTATTTTTCTCTGTATAGCCCCAGGTTTTGACAGTGAAATCTCTTGTCTTTCTGGGCAATCATATTCAGTGCCGTTTAAGAAAATCCTGTGGACCTGCCTTTTTCATGATCTCTTCGTACACAGAGAAAGAAGAAGGAAGGTGAGCATCTTTTCTTATTTGGCTAAGAAGTGAAAAGAATGGGGTATTTCTAAGGTTAGGCAATTAGATCCAAGATGTAGCTTAAACAGTATTAAGACTCTATACACTGTGCTGTTATATTTAGCACATAGGAACAGGTGAAGATGTGCTTGCCTAGGTTGTATGCAGGTTTGAGACTTTCACGTTCGACTGAAATCACAACCAGGTATTCCAAGTCACCAGCATGGGTGAAGGTCCTGGGTACCACGAGTGCAATATGATCCCTTAGCTTGCAAATCCTCCCCAGGGCTAGCTACATGGCCTGGGCTGGTGGATCACGGGAATGGCTACTTGCATCTCAGTTGCCCCCTCGCCTCTCCATTTTTTAATGCTTACTTCAGCATTGATTAATATGGTACATCTGTCTCATGCAGCTTATCACCTTACATTTCATTTCTCCTTTCCTAGGTTTTCTTTTCCATATGTCCCAATTTTCTTTCTTACAAATTCCCACATATTGAACAGTTACTCTGCTATTCCAAATTGTCTGTGTATTACTTTTTTATATGTAGTTAATAAGTTGTTACACACTGTCAGTGATTCCTGTTAGAAAAAATAAAGGATATTTGGAAATTGCTTTAGTGCAGTTTCTTATCTACTTATATCCCATATGATGTACACAAAGTAAAATGAGATGATAAAGTTCTATATTTATCACAATATTAGACTCTCTCATAAAGGATTTTCTTCTGGCTAACAGTTATTAGGACCAAGGAGCTCCAAAGTCAGTGCTGAAAGTCTGGTTTGACTCTGGACTTTATGGACTATAGCAATCCTCCTTAACTTCATGGTGTTGTATGTCAGGTAGCACAAAGTGCCTGAGCTCTCACTTCCTTTAGTGTTTCTGTTAGCTAAATGCTCTTTGTGTCCTGTGCAGCAGAGTTAAGCTTCATTAGCCGTGTCTATGTTTCTGACAATGGTGACTCATTTCCAGTCTTTATTGCTGTTTTGGTACTTTTTACTTCAAAATCTTTCAGGACTGGCAACTAAATTTACAACTCCTCCAGAAAGAAGCCTCAGAGGTATAATGAAGATTTCAACCACCAGATGACTTTGCTTCATCATGGAAGAATTCCAACAGTGGTGATCCAGGCTGGTGGACCAGCCCTGAAGAGGACCAGCAAGACAACTAACCACTCAGAGTTGCAAAATCTGATTCTGAACAAAGCAAGTTCAACGCTGTTGAAGTTTAGTTTCTCGTGGGTTAAAACTTGACCTCTTTGCCTTTGGAGACTGAGGTTCAGGTTCCATTAATTTACAGGAAAGAATATGTTTGATGAGTTCATCATAGCCTATGCTGGGGATATTTTGTCACAGAACAAAATCACCGCATAATACAGCATGATTGGCAGCTGCTTCCTAAGAGCGGCCCGTGGCTCTGGTAGGAAACGTTGCAGCTGCTTGTGATGGAGAGCCATTGGCAGTCAGCAACGGGGACTTGCCTGCAATGTCCCTTTGAACTGTGCAGAGTACTGGCTAGCTTTCCACATCCCTCGCTTTGGGGTTCACCCAATTCTTTGCCTCACACCTACAATTTGGGAAATAAATTGCTTTAGCCCTCATAGATAAACTAGTTTACATATAGGAGCAACTGAGTATGCAAAATGTATTTAATATATCTGAACAAAACGATTGCAGGAGGGCTGCACAGAGAAATGCTATCATTAAAAAAAAAGGAAAGGGAAACTGCGAATTTTATTTTTAAACCTTTCCACCAGGAAAGGTTACGAAATTTAGGGAAATGAGACACAGCTGACATGCCTGACAAATAGCTCTCATGGAATCTATAAAGTGAGTTTATTTGTGCCATCTTTTACAGGAAGGGCTGTGCATGAGTTTTGTAGCATTGCCACTGGGGTTGCTGAAACACCCGGCTGGTGTTCAACATTTTGGATGCTCATGAATAACCAGAATATGAGCACCTTAAGCACAAATTCAACAAAGGTTTTTTCAAGTTCATCATCACATATGAGATTGCATCATTCATAGTGGCATTTATAGCCATCAGTACTATACAACCCATGGTAACAGATGACATTGCATGCTGAAAGAGGCCGTGAAAGGTCTTTCATACTGTTTCCTGCTCCTAATGACAGCTTTTACTGCCAGTTAGGACAGAATCCAAACACATGAAGTCATGATGGCTGTAGGTGTTGATTTGGATATGAAATGTATAACCTAGCTTATGCAGCGCTGATTAACAGAGGCAAGTTTTTCAGTGCATGTGTTGTATGCACAGTGCTAGAGAAAACTATAGGTGGAAGGACAGAGAGAAAGGGCATGAGATAGGATATAACCCTGTAAGCAAACAATTTGATGTACAGAAGTATTTTGTGTTAAAAACGTGTTTGGATGCCCACACATGTAATCAATTGGACATCATGCCCTTAGAGTCTATTCCAATTTACCATAAAAGAATATACCTGTCTGTGGGTCCAACTAGTAGGTTTCTCAGCTGGATGGGAGTGACATTTATATCTCTTCATATACGTGTTTTTGTTTGTGTGTGTATATTCTGCACGTGTATTTTCATGTTTAGCCAAAACTTCCCTGTCTATAGAAAGCTCATGAATATTTTATAGCTTTTGTTCATGAATTAATTCATGAGTTTTATAAATAGTGATAATTTGAAAAAATAATATGTCTGAAAGGCAATACCACTTTACCTATGAATGACCTCTTTCTCTTTCTCTTTCTCTTTTTATTTCCCTAGCTTGGACATGTTTTCCCAAACAGTCTGTGAAAGTGTTTACTGGTCTATTCACTTTTACTAAACCTGGGGCATTAACAGTACAAAAGTGAACGTATACATATACATACTCACTATGTATAGTTACTTCTTTTCCAGCCTATAGCTAACAAGAGACCTTTAATTGCACTGAAACATGATCTCCGCAGGGCAAATCTGTTGGTCAGTGCAAACTTCAGGCCATGCTGCGCTGGATGGGTCCAGTGTTGCCTGTGGGTTTGCTGCTCCCCAGGCCCAGCCTGGCGTTGATAGCTCGTGGCTGGGCGGTCTCACATTTCTTTTTGGAGTATAATATGTGTGTGTGTGTGTACGTACACGTATGTGTGTAATAGGTAATATAGGGTAATCCCCTTCCGATGACAGAAGCTTCAAGTGGTTACAAGTAGCAGACCTGTTTTCAGATGCCTGAGGTAACTGTCTATAAGGTGCAAGGTAAAGACATAATTAATTACACTTACTGGTTAAAATGGAGGAAATGATATATGATAGCATGCTTTGATTGCAAGTACTTTGATTCAACACGAGGCAGGGTTTTTAGTGAAAGAAGTGTCAAGACATAGAGTATTTTTCTGCAGTCAAAGGTTGAATTCAAGTAATCACCCAGTGCAATTTTACCCATATCAGATGTTCACAACTACAATGCATACCGGGGGAGGAAAAGAAGTGAAGGATGGAAACAGAGAGAAAAAACATCCTCTAAATTCTGAACATGCAGTCTTGCTGAGTAACCACATTCATAACTGAGTGGGAGTGATTTGTTCTGACAACACAAGACTACTAATTTTGCTGAATTAACAGCACTACTAGTAGTGGGTGGAGGGGAAGACGGGGAAAAAAAAAGATGTTATGGGCATTCTCAGGATTATTAATTACCAGGTGATATAAAAGATATGTGGCCTACAGTATCACAAAAAGTTTGGTTGCATCCTTCTGGTGTGTTGCTTAAGCAACTAAATAGCTGGAGCAACATGCTTAAAAGAACAAGATGCATATTTATATTTTAAAATTTAAAGCAATCGTACACTTGGTGGTAAAAGGAAAAAAGTTAGAAGATCAGCTTGGATTCCTTCTTCACTCTAAAGCAGAGGGAATTTCACTAAGGGTCTTTAAATTAATGTAAACTCTTTTTATTCCTGGCATTTGGAAAGACATGAGTCCAAGATTATTCTCTATTGAAAAGATTAGTATTTTCAATGCAAACTTTGGAATCCACTTGGACAGCCCAGAGCTTCCAGCTGTTGTTTATGCTATTAGTTAGAAAATCCCAGTGCCGTTCTTTTAAAACAAAATTAATAAAAAAAACCCTCTATTGAGTTAATTTTGTGGAATTATGTTAATAAGCACAATTTGCACCATGCAGGTTTACTTTGTGGTTTGTGGTGAGTTTGTAGAGGTTTTGTGAGCAAACCCAAATGTGGTGACAGCAAAACCTTTCCAAAGCACAGACTTTTATGCTCTAAGCACAGAATTTCCTTTTGTGGTCATGTGTGACGTGGTTTTTGGATAATAAATGTCTGTAATAAGGTTTCCTTAGGTTGGCTCAAAGGGCCTCTGCCTCTGTTTTTAATGGCTGCCTTTGGAGGAGTTTCGGTTACATATATTTTCTTAGAATTTGAGCACTTCTTAGAGGCAGCGTTTAATGACCTAGGGGCTGATCCAGAGATGTATTGCTCACTCACCACTTCAGACCACGAGTGCTGACAATATACCTCTGTATTACCTTGGCTAGCCATTAGGACACGGTTTTATCCAAAAGAGGCATCCGAGAGAGGTAGCTGAATGGGAGTTAGCTTCAGGTGGCTTGATGGCCCATTGCATGTGCAGTGAAGAGCAATTTTGAGCTTCTCTAATTTTTCCCAGTCAATACCAGAAACCCCTAAAAAGGCTGGAAGGAGCTGGAGCCACTCTGTTCTCCCCTGGGATGGCAGGGCGGGAGGAGTGCAGCCGCTGCCGCTCAGGCATTGTGCACCAGGAGCATATGTACAGCAGAAGTTTTCCAACTTCATATTTCATAATTTCATCCACCTCAAATCTAAACTGGTGAAAGAAGAAGAAATATGCCCCTTGTGAAAGGCTGGATCATCTAAACTGATACTATTTTTGTGGTGGAAGGAAGGGCAGAGGGGGGAACCACATTTGCTATAGAAACTGGTTTCTATTCCTACATAATAAAAAAGCAGATGAGGTACTGATTAAAAAAAAAAAAAAGCTGAAAGAGGAACCAACATGTTGCCAAATGCAAACCTACCGAAAAACCCCAACAAAAAGCCCAACCACCGAAAAAACATGCCTTTTGTAAGGCACTCTTTGTCGCAAATCAGTAAAAGTTGATTCCTGTAATGAATTAAAATATTCCAAAAGCTTAAAGCTTCTATCACAGTTGACCTTTAAGGCATGTAGCAGCAAAGAAGTTAATACACTTTGCACATGTTGCAGAGCAACAGGTGGTAGAAAAACCCATGCGGGCTTCTTGCATTCCTTACTTTTCAAACTGGTGGCCCCTGGTATTCTGGGATTTACACTACCTCCCCCAGGCTCTGACTGACAAGCTAATCGGTGTGCTGGGAAGCCCTGAGCTATTGATTCCACTGTAACAGAACACCTCCCCGTCAATGAAACTGCAATGAAATGCTTCAACAACGAAGAAAGGGAGGCATTAGGCTGTTGAGCAACTGGAAGAAATTTGCTTGTAGGTAGTGCGGCAGAAATGAAAAGGCTCTCGGGGGCACAAGCTTGAAAAGCCAGGTTATTAAAAAAGCCACAAAGCTGGAGTCTGGCTGAGTGGAGAAAAATAGTTATGGCTCAGTTAGGCGTATCTAAAAGGAGGAGGGAGGGGAACGCAGCTTTCAAAATTGCGTTAATCCCCCATGTACTTAATTTCTTTTCTTTTATGGCAGCTTGTAGTATAGCAACAAGTATTCAAGCAGTTAATAATTTTAAACAGTTTAGCTTTCCGTAGGCAATATATCTTTAGCCTTAATTAAAATTTTATTTTAGAAGGGGAAAAATATTAAAATTACATTCTGATCATCCTCTAAGATGGAAAATATATGATAATATGAATATTTTATTAGACAAACTATTATTAAACAGCTGGTGCAAAATCTTAGCCACTGATTAGTTGGGTTTGTTTGAAATGCAGGTCACTATTTCTTAATAATGGCCCAATAGCCCCCCACTCATAGTAATGACCACTGATGCACCACCTGCAAACACAGAGGTCTTAATACCTTGTTCCAGAATCCTAATACCCAAAAGCAGGACTGGATTCCCACAGTGCCAGTCCTGTGGATGGTTCCCATTCTGGGGTAAAAAGCATGCCCAGCACATGACCTGGGCATGTCTGGTGGTGGGTCTGTACTTGGATTAAGAGACATGCTCTTTGCTTCAGGAGAGCTGAAGGGATGGTTATCAGAAGTTGAATTAGCTTGGACATTTTAATTGGGGTGGGAGTCAGAGGGGAGCTGTCAGAGCTGAGCTTTGAGGCTGGAATTTGCATCTGCCGTTAATTCAGGAGCCTGAGTTTGCTGACCTTCAGGCAACATGCACATCCTATCTATTTACTCAGTCTTTCCCCGAGTGAGCTGTCAGTTTTTCTTTTGGAAAGTTCTCTCCTCCCAGCGTGGGTCGTTGAGTACAATAAAAAATGTGTAGGCCTTGATTGCATACGAGGCAAAACGGTGATTCGCTTAGGCGGCCGGATTAATTTTTCAATGACAATAAAATGGCTGATGTTGTACACAAAATGAAAACGGCAAAAGTGGCCTTTTTGGAAATTTCTCATCCCATCAATTATCGCCTGTTGTAGGTTCAAGAATTTTGCCTTGAACAAACAATGGAGATAGCTTTTCTGCACACTGTTTTTTTTTTGTTGACGGTGCTGGTGCCATCTGAGTGTATCTATGAATATAAATATATATAAGGGTCGCCTTCCTGTAATGGAGTGCTCTGTGTATAGAGGGGATGGGGAAGCTGGGTGCTAAAGGTCAGGCTCAATTTGCTTGGCATCTTAACCTATGTTTTAAGCAGATGTGGCCCAAGTCTGCCACCTTTGCCCACAGGAGCTGTGCTTGAGTGAGAACCGAGCATCTCATGGCTGCGATGGGCAGAGCTGGGGGAGCAATGCCTGTCTGGTTCCACAGTCACAGTAACACAGAGAACATCCACAAGTTAAAAAGGGAGTCAAGGATACAGAGAAAGTATTAAAAGAAAATAACCCTAAAAACTTAAAATCACAGAAACCCGACTCCTACCCATACTAAAGCCAATCAGAATATTGACGTTGATTTCAGTTTGAACAGAATGGGAAAAAAAAAATCCCTCTTTTATTAAATATATTCTGTCTGATGAAGAGTGGCACATGCACAAATAATGTGTCTTTCCTAAAGCTGACCTGTATCTGTTTGCCTTAATTCTGTTCTTGTCCTTGGATGAAATTCCTCTGAGGTTGACGGATATTCACTGAAAACTTGGATTTGTGTCAGCAACATTAATTAAGCTGAACCCAGAAATATGCAGCCCAACACAGAGAAGTTCTGTTTTATGTTTGTGCAGTCTGGGCCAAACTCTCATGGATTTTCCACTCATCAAAATGAAATGCTCCTGCCATGAAATGTATATGAGCAATATACAGCTCAGCTGAATAGCAGGCCAACAGCTGTAGACCTAACTAATAAATTCCCTGGATACCATGTTATCAATGTTTGGGATGTTCTTCTAACCCCAGATATTCCTACTAATATTTTTTTTAGATTCATTCACTTTAGTTGGATGGATGTTTAAAATTTAGAGATTAAAGTGGTTATCTGACAATGTGAAAAAAATGCTGAAGAACATAGTATGTCCATTTTTAATGTAAGTATTTTGCAAACTTACAGCATTTTTGCTTTATGCTGGGAATGTTACCTAACAGAAAAAACAATTCTGAACTCTTTTATTTCACCAATTAGACACTAGTGTTTTACAAGTAATTTCCCATTTAAAAAATTTAATCTTGTTTTTCCTTTAAGGGTGTGTAAATCATGATTTTTCCTGATGTTCAAGAAATTGAAACATTAAAAGCTTTGAGTCTTTTTCCAATCTATAAACTATGTGCTTGTGTAGACTCTAAAACTGGACAACACATATCTCTCAGGTCTAGCTCATACCAGTTACTGATAGGGAATCTATTTTCTTTCCGCTACTTTGCTTTACTATAAGTGTATTTTACAGATTATCATGAACAGGAGGAGTAGAGGGTGGAGGCCTTGAGATAGTGAGTTCTTTTCTACTATTCACACAGAGAGATAAAAAGAAAATAATTTCTTGAGATGATCTAAGTCAGGAAGTTTAAGAATAACCAAAGATGGCTGGAACACCTTGGAGAAGATAATCAGATCCGTTTATTCCAGATGATTGTTAATAACCCTGTAATTATTGACTATTATTAGTGAAAATGTAAAAGCAAGTAATAGTTGGTTAAAAAAAAGAGAAGGTAAAAACCTCAGAAATTTAATGCAAATGGGGTTGATTCCTCTTCAATCAATGGGCTTTTAAGCTTCCTCCAGGCTTTAGATTTGCAGAGAAGTCAGTACTGGCATGGCTTATAGTGGCTGTTAATGCAACACATGCCTATCATTTGCTGTTGACAGGCATTAATAAAAACCTAATCTGAGGAAATTATGAAAAACCTACATATTATGCAATCTGGTTTATGTTTTGGCATGTGGCAAGCATTGGTCTAATACAAAGGAAACCATCGTGTATAAACTTTACTGCCATTGTTTCCACTGTAAGGGCATTTTTTTTTTTTTTTTTTAAATGTTTGATCCTTTAATTGCCTCAATACTCAGACAGGTTTGCTTTGTGGTACTATGGGTGTTACTTTAAATCTTTCTTTTACAGAAGCAAGAATCCTGAACAGCAGTTACTGACTCTAGATTGGCAATAGGGAAATTCAACTCCGATACATCCCTTTTCTGTCCTACTCTGATCCTCTTTCTCCCAAATACCGGCTTCTCTGGCATGTTTTGAGTAGTTCCATTCCCTTAGACCTGAAATCTTTTAAGAAACCTCTCCCCCCCTTTTTTTTTTCAGCTATGTAACCTCCTTTTCATTAAGGAATGGAGCCTTTTCAACAACATAAGAAGAAGAACCTACCACTGCCATAGATTAAGCTTTGGCTTTTTATTTTTTTTTTGGTGAGGTGCTTCTCTGGTGTTGATGATGACAATCCGCATTTGTTTGTGTGCAGTTACACCTTCTCCTGGGTTTATCTGGAGCTGCTGGGAATTCACTGGGTTTCCCTGCCTCCCCACAGGCATGTTAAACCTTATTTACTAGTTTCATCATATACAACAGAAAACATGTGTTATCTCTTAAGACACCATAAAGTTCAGTTACACTTGTAATTTGGGGTGTGATAAATTCTTTCTTGCTTGTTTGCTTCTCTCTTTCTCTTCCGTTCTCTGTCTCTTTCATAGGATTTTTTTTGTGTGTGTTTCTAAGCTGCATGATAGTCTTACAATACTGATATATTTTTGTCATTGCCTGAAGTATTGTACTATTACACTCTTTAAAATATCTAAAATATGAATGCGTAAGGGAACTTAAAAAAAAAGACACAAAGGACAATCAATAATATGAGGGTGAGAAAAGGGGTAAAACAATTCTATAGATATTCAGGCTGGAATGTGAGTGCTAAGAAAAGTCTTTGGTTAAATTCAACACAGATTTGGCCTGCAGCTCTAAGCTGGCAATTCCAGTAGAAGAGCAGACCTCTACCCTGTGGTAAAGAGGTACAGAATAATGCCTCTTTGAATTAGTTTCAAAATGTTACTGTGATGCAGACGAATTGCTCCTAGATGCCGAAGTGCAGTGCACCAACATAATAGGATATTGTTAAGTCACACTGCCATTAAAGGATATAGTTATTAATCAAATTAAGTCAAAACACAAAGCAAGTACAAATTAGTATCAGATGACATGTCTCACTGTGAGAAGAGGAAAAGGAATGGAGAGAACCTGCCATTTTAAAACAAAACAATCTTTCATAAAACTAAAACAGAAGGTGAGGGAATATCCTACTACATAGTAACTGGCAGCTGGTACGTGCTATCTGGAGAGCATTTGTCTTTAAATTCACATGACAGTCCTAGAGCGCTGCAATGTAATCGGTGTCTTTCAGAAGCTTGGGCTAAACTCTGAATAGTGTTTGTTTTTGGAGATGTGGAAAATGTATACCAAGAAAGACAAAAGGACTTGAAACTTAAGGGGTTTAATATTTTATTTTTTTTTTCCATCTTGGTACACAACTTGTCAGTGTAATTTTTTAGCCCCAGAAGAAATGTTAATTCTCACTGAAAGGTGGTTTGGGGTTGGACAGATTTAAATTGCCATTTCAGTAAATTCTGTAGAATCATGTTGTTTGTGCATTGTGAAACTGGTCCAAATATTGTAATTTGTGCATGTTTGTCTTGATAGCCTTTCACAACAAGAAACAATTCACTAGTTTTGTGCAACTCTGGTAACTAATCTTACATGAACACATGGATTTACCCATCGTTACATGGACATATGTGTGTGTGTGTTCCCAGGTACCACAATATTACCTTCAGGTCTCCAAATACTTCCAGTTATGGTTAAAACTGATGACTAGTTTATTGAAAACAGTGATACTTATAGTGCTTAAAGGTAGCATAAAGACATTCAGCAGTGTTGTGGGATTCAGATTCTGCA
>VYZV01040677.1:12876-51827 GCA_013401275.1 Pandion haliaetus | reverse complement strand
ATGACCTTGCCTGAGTCTGCAGTGTTGGTCAAAACATTTTCGTGCTGTGGCTAAACCGGAGATGGGAGGAAAATGCCATAGGGAGAACATCTGCAAAACTTAAAATGACAGAGTCTGGGGAATTTCCACAGTTCCACTCTCCACCTACCTGAGACTTGAATGGGAAGTATTTCTCCATCCACTTTGCCAGGCAGGTAATTATTTGTACTCCTCAGTACCCATATTAACTGCACCTGCAAGGCAGTGTTGTTTTCTAAGTATTTTGCATGCAAAATGCGGCAGAGGAGAAGCCAGAACTATTTCTTGCCACCAGCATTAAAGCCCAGGAAAAAGTCTTATAAGCAGGATCTACTATACTGTGAAGACAAATAGCTCTACTTACTTGTCATACAGTCTTCTCTCACTCTGCCTGTCACAGCTGTGCTAGACATGCAGTAATCCTATACCTCTCATGTATAGCCCGGGAGATCTGGCACCCGGTAAGGTTTCATTGTTCACTCTGGGCCAAGTTCACTCAGGTACACTGGTGTGAATTTGCAGTTGCCCACAGTCAGCAGATATTCCAGCACGATTTAAACCAAAAGCACACTTCTGGCCTCTTGTTACTATTCTGGACACCTCATTACCGTGGAGGAATTTAGTATCTCTGGAGCAGATCTAGTACAAGAAGGGAAGCCTTTACTGTTCTCCTGTGCCAGATAAAGTGTCTTGGAACCGGCTCACAGGTGCGGACTCAATCAGATAGAAGCTGCACACCCATCCCAGGTTTCCCCTGACAAACACAAGCAGATGTACATGATTGACTGAAAGTGTCATTTAATACGAGGTCTCCTTCCTAGTGTTCCCATAACATTATTTGAGGGCCAATTTAGAAGCTGTGGAGCGTACAGTTGGGAAGTCACACAAAGGCCTTTTTGGGAGCCTGAAAGAGGCTTGATTTGTCTTTTTCACAAGTTAAAAGTAGCCTTTTTATAACAAATACGTGAATGAATTGCTGGGTTTGTGTCTCACTATTTGACAAGCTAGGCTTCTTTTCTTTTTCTGTCAGAATGGCCTGTACTTTTCCTCTGTCTGTGAAGAGCCATATTGTGAAAACCTATAGAAAGGGCTGTACACATTTCCTCCTATGTATATTTACAAGGGAAAAAGGGCATAATAAAATGTAAGATAGCAAGGAAAATATATGTTTCTGTAAACCACGTTTCTAAATCATTTGGTGGCTTTTGTTAACAAGAGACAGTGTTTAGTAATGTCTTTCGTTTAAATTTATTGTGATACAACTTCTTTTGGTTAAAAGCGCCGAAATCACAGATTTTTTTATATATACTTTCAAGTGATCATCCAAAGACATTTTTAAAAAAGAAACAGAAAGATTGTATTCAAAGAACACACACAAATGAATTCAATATTTCATACGGGATACAAAGAGAAAGGCAGTAATTTGTAAAGTGTGAGATAAGATATCAAGGGAAGAGGGACTGTTTTATATAACAAGATTTGATTGTAAATAAAATGTCTGGGCAGGATGTTTAACTGTAATAAATTGACTGTTTGGGTCTTTGCTGACATATCTTTTTAGCTTTATTGACATTAGCTATATTTGTATGGAACTTTGTTGTATAGGAAGGCGTTTCTTGTTTGGGATTTGAAAAACTGGCTTACAGTACAATCATCTTGAAAGCACAAAAGATGCTGATGAACAGTGACTGAGAAGGTAAGAAAAAAGGGCTTAGTTTCTTGCATACAAGAAAATCACAGGCAAGACATGAGATGAAATATGGATCCATTTAATTGCATTTTGTTACATTTCTTTTACTAGCCATTTGTAGTGCAGTAGGAAAAGCGGGGGAAGGGGGGCAGTGAAGTCTCTCTGTATTGCATTATTGTAATCTGAGTGATCAGTGAAACCAAAGGATTAGACTTCAACTTTAGTTAGGGATGACATTCCTTCCATCCAGTCCTAGCACTTATTGCTAAATGAACAACAGCTCTGCCCTCAAATTCTAGGAACATGGAAGCAGTTCATCAGCCAGGGTCTGGAATGAGCCTAAATGTTACATTAAAGGATCAAATATCTTTCCCAGTCTGTTCCATTCAGTTCTTCAAACAAATTTAGTATTTTCACATTCTTTTTCTTCTCAGCCATCCCTAGTTGAGATTTTCCTCCCGTGTTGAATTTTTTTATGTTCACCCAGCAAGGTTCAAGAATCTAACCCAACACCCTGAGACCTCTGGGAGCTGTGGTCCTTCCAGTGCCTCAGTGAACCTTACCAAGATCCTGCAGACATGTGTCTGCCCAGAGGTGAGGGCGGGGGAAGCAGGGAGGCTGCACAGCATTGCCCTTCCCTCCCCAACTCAACAGAGAGGGCTCACTACACTCGGCAAGCGACTTCTCCCATCGCATGCCTACTCTCCTCTGGTTGATCCATGCTTTTCCACAGCATGGGTAATGGTAAAACAAGCCCTTTTCACTCTGTATTATACCACAGGGCTTTTGCCTGAAAATGTGTCACTTGAGAATGGAAGAATCTGTCCATTTAGGGAAGAGGCTTATGTCTGGAATATGACTGGAGACACCTTTCTCCAACCAGGCTGACACAAGGTAATCACAAATCCCCATTCCCCAAGACAATGGCAGACCTCCTCCCAACCCAGGATTTAAGGTATTTTGTCAACTCAGACACGATAATTTTCATGGCAACGCTAAGGAAAGAAAGGGAAAACCTCTATTACACCACACAAGACACAAAAGAGAATACACATCAAACACACATCTGGAAAGAGATTAACACTACCTCAGTGGGCCCTGTGTCTCAGTGGCCTGGACTTCTAAAATGAAATATTAGGGGTCTGAACAGATTAGAAAAGACTTATGGGGAGAAGGAGGGGCAGATGACTAGAATTTCTTCCTTTTTTTCTTCTTTCAAAACCCACACTTTTTCCTTTCAAACAGGATGGCTAGAAATTTATCCCCAAATGTAGTAAGCACATGAAATGCATATGCCTTTAATGTGCAAATTCTATACTGCACAAGGGAATAACTAATGAGCCACTATTTTAATGAATCAAGTTAAAATGGCAAGGTGACATACCTCATTTAAGAGAATGAATTCTTAATGTCATTGCAAAATGAGCCCCTCCTTCTCCTGGGAAAGAAGACAATATTGGTTTCGGTTAAAGTCCTACATTTTTTTGTGTCAGTTGCAGATTTTCCACAGTCCTCAGGAGATCTTTGAGGATCATACGCTTCTGAAAAACAACAGCATTTTTTGATCAGGAAAGTTAATGAATATGAAGAAAACAAACCCAAGCAGTACTCAGCAAAGAAGTAAGGTGACTTCACGTCCAAGAGCCCATTCACAGCCCACAGAATAAGCCCCCCCATGGACACCCACCCCCTCGAAGGAGAGGCAGCATGGCCACATGCAGCCTGACCGGCACAGCCCAAGCAGAGCTCTGCCATTGGCAAAAAAGCATCAGGGGTGCAGCCCTTCAGAGAGCAAACCTCCATGTGTCGTCTCTCATCACCTCCCCTCTCCTTTCACTCTTTTTACTACCAAACATCTTCACCCTCTCCTCCTGCCATGACCTGTTCCTCATATGTCTGTTTCTAACCCACAAGTGCTCCTAGAAGCAGGCCCTAGCTCCTCAGAATGGTACTTCAGGCTAGATCTTGCTAATGGTTCGAAAAAAAAATCTTTAAAGCTGTGGTAAAAGACAATCACCCTAACGCTTACCATCTCTTTCCACATTCTGAAGTTGCATTGGATGTAGGTGGCAAGGAGCTGGCAGTGGGGCCTACAGCAGCAGCCTGTGTGAGGAGACACTGGGGCTGCCCCCAGCCGGACACAGCCGGTTCCAGCTGGTTCCTCAACAGCCCCGCTACAGGGCACAGCTGAGCCGCTCGGAGAAGCCGGGGGCACCTCTGGGAAAATGTACTTAAGACAGGGCCAACCACTGCCCAGCAGCAAGGGGTGAGGAAAAAAGCTTGAGAAACAGCCTTGCTAACACCCATGTGAGAGCAGAAGGAGGGGAGAAGGTGCTCCAGGCACCCCAGAAGAGATTCCCCTGCAGCCCATGGTAATGCCCATGCAGAAGGTTTATCCTGAAGGACTGCAGCCTGTGCGAAGGCCACACACTGGAGCAGGGGAAAATTGTGAGGAGGAAGGAGCGGCAGAGAGGAGCTGTTATGGACTGACCACAGCCACCATTCCCCATCCTGCCCCCGCACTGCTGGGACCAGCAGGGTAGATGAGTCGGGAATGTAGAGTGAAGTCTATGAAATGAAGAGAATGGAGATGTACTTTTCAGGACCTCTTCCAACAGGGATCTGTAAGAACTGTGTAGTACTTCCATTTTGTTACTGATATGGTTTATATGTAAGATCAGTTTGCACGGCTTGTTGGGATAATTCAACAGATGATATTCTTCTGTTTTAAAATTTATAGAAGCTTATTTCTGTCCTACTCTGCAGCATTATTCAAGACAATGTTCTGCCCAGTTAATTAACTTTGAAGAGGATCTGCACTAAATTCCTGCATACTGCTGCTTAAGCTCCCATAAATTCTTGATTCACATTGACAAGCCTGATCCAAATCCCAGTAAAGTCAATGGGACTCTATCAACTTTCATGCATCTTCTGAGTCATTTCAAAACTCCATTGACTCTACAACCTTTCTCAAAGCAGTATAAAAAAAAAAAAAAGGTGTATTTGTAACATGCTTTCGACCTCCCACCCCTTATAACAACATAAGATGATGAAAAAAACCTGTATCATTCAGTTTACTGAACTGATACCAGATATTCTTTTGTTTGCAGACAATATTGCAAGAAACAAAAACTGATTCACTAAAGTCTAATATTTCTCTTAAAGTCCTGGTTCATTAGTGAGATTCTGTGAGCAGTCAATTAATGGACAGGATACCCAGTTCTCAGCAGGCACATCTAATCGTCACTGAGCAAAGAAGAGCAATCCTTCAGAATTATGTAAACAGTTCTCATAAACGTTGCAAAGCGCTACAGAGAAGTATTTAACTAACCTTTCCTGCTGGGAAGTGAAGGAAGCTTGAATCATCTGTCTGTGGAAACGGACCAGGGAAAAGCAAGGCTTTGATTTACTGAGCACGAAGGACTCTGCAGCAGATTGCTGATAACTTCTTTATGTAAAGCCCACAAGCTACGAAGATGGAACATGACTGCAGGAGGGATGAAGAGCCATCCTGGAAATGGGAAAACAATTTATTCAGAACCAATTGTCCATTACTGTTCACAAAAAAATTATTATTGTCTAAAACATATTCATTATTTCAAATTCTTCTATTTATTACTTCAGCAAATAAGATACATGTTCTGAAGATACTCAGTTGTGAAATGTACAATTGACTATTCCATTCACAATCTGCATTGTCTTGGATAGCTGAATTATTTGCATAATTTAATTACATAACACAGGGCAGGAAAATTGAGCCTTTAATCACCATGAGTAATGCTTACTCAAGGAAGAAGTCCTATTGAAGTCCAAAGAGTAAAGACTTCAACATTAGAAAATTAGTCAGAATCTGGCCTTATTCATAGTTTGTGCTCTGAGGTAGTTTTACGACTTGCTTTTCAAATATATATCTATCCCAAGCAGTATTGTCAGGGAGCAGCAATAAATACCTTCTGACTTGCTTACCCAGCATAGCACCAATTCAAAACTGAAATGGTACAAAGAAGGATCTGAAGTTCAACAACTCAGGCAGAGGAAGGAGCGGGGGGAAATACCTGTTTCTCCAGAGTCTCCATTTTCACAAAGTACAATCATTCACATTTAAAAAAAAAAACAACCAATGTTCAAGCCTGTTGCCAAATGTAGATAAATGTTTGTAGGATAAAAGAAAGTCTAAAACATCATAAAGCAAATGAAAAATAAGACAGAACTGCACCCAATTAGCTTTTAGCACCACAAAAAAAATTATGAGCTGTTCTGTCATCATTTCTGGAGGTCTTTAGGAGGGATCTAAATTGCTATTGTGGGAAGAGCGCTAATAGAAAAAAATTACAAGCATATGCTAACTTGCGGTGTTTTGTATGCCAATTAACAACACACCAACACCCCCCCAACAAATTGGACAAACTCAGCAAGCAATAGTCTTTATTAAGACAAGTGTTGCAAAGGAGACAGTAGCACAATGAGTTGACAAAAACCCTTCTGTACCCTAACAAGAGTGATGGCATGAATCTGAAGTGAAACTGCAGCTGCAAATAAAGATCAGAAAGGCACCACAGCACACTACACACTTCCAGGGCAGCCGTATCAGAATTGGTGTCAGTGGACATCTGTAACCTACACGTGCACCTGTAAAGAAGAGGGTATGGGAGGACTGAAAGAGAAATGAATATTCAAAATGAAGTTTTCCTATGAGTGAATGGCACTTTTGGGGGGTTCTTCTTTTTTCTTAAAAGGCCACATTTTCCCAAAAATGTGGTTTCAGCACCAAGGAATTTTAACTAAATCAGCATTAGTTTTATCAGCCATTTTAGTTATGTATCTCCAACTTTCCTTGACAAAAGGTGAAGAAAAGGTTCAAACCTACGTTATTGTATTTAGAGATTGAGCCAAAGCAGCACTAAAAGCAGGTCTAGCCAGTAATTTGAATGTCAAGCTATTTGTCTCCCATCATTATTATTTCAGTTTGTACCGGCTTGAGTAGTTTTGCCCACATCTGTTGTGCTTGGTTCATTACAAAAGCTTGCTAATAAATAAACTGGTTTAATAATAGAGTTTTGGGTCTTGCACTACAACAAAGTTATCATCTATATCTTGGGCCTTTTATCCTCCTTTTATGCGGAGGATGGAAGTTCCTTTTGTGGAGGATTTCACAATTTCATTTTTCTTTCCTTGGGAAAAAGATCTCTGGATTTGCAAACTTCTACAGATATTGAAAGTATTGCTCTGGATCAAAATGTTTCATTGTTGGTGGACTTGGTGGGGGATGTTATTCAATAGGGCACAATGGGGCAGAGGCAGCAAAAATATTGTCACCTGTGCATATCCAGACACTACTCCCTCCAAAGCATTGAGGAGATGTGGGTTTTCTGGTGGCAGCCGTGGTTTGGGTTTTGTTTTTGTTTTAACATACTGTCTCTTAGATTAAGCATTCAGACTTCAGGCCTCTGAATCCCTCAGTTAGGCTTGTGCAAATGTACCTAATCTTTTTATGCTCTTCTTCCCTCCTCCCCTTTCATTGTCCCTTCCTGCTTCCCCATCATCGCAGTGAAGCCTCTCAGACTTGGCAAGAGCTGCTGGGCTCCAGCCAGCTGCTACTTCAGACCCAGGTCGTGCTTTCAAGGCATAGTCCTATAGCAGGGTGGGGTTGAATTGCAAAATGCAAACCTGAGCCAAAGTGCATGAAGCCCTGGGAGAGCACACCACACAGGTGCTGCTGCATGCAGGGAGCCTCTCCGTATTCACCACCCATACTGGCTAGTGGAGACAGGGAGCTACCTCTGACCAAGCCAGATCAGATACTGGCACGACCGTGTTAACACTGTGCTGTGCCAAAGTTAACACATCCCATTTTTCTAAAACACACGGGATCAGGCAATGGTTTTTCCACTGAAATTGAGCTAGTGCTACTTTTGCTTTTTTTATGAATCTCAGCCAACCATTTAGTTTAGTTCCTCAGTACTCTACCCCATTTAGCATGTTAACTTTGCACCGAGGTCTAAGTGAATAAACCCAGCAACAGGGAACAGAGGAGGCCATTCAGTTTCCCCAGGTCTTCAGCTGGCAGTGTTAATCCCTGAAGGCTCCAGTCACAAGTCCTCTGCTCTCACAGGCATATTGCTTGTATGAAAAAAAGGAATGCTCAGATTTGATGGGGACAAATAGCAGATCTGTATTAAGTTCAGTCAAGCAAAACAGATCTATTTTTCAGCCATTCAATTAATTACATGTTATCTGCTACCCTTTTCTTTAAGACAATCAGAATTAGCCACAGCAGAAAGACTGGTGCAGTGAGCTGTCCCTCCAGAAAAGATAACACCTAAGCCGCATGGAAATCTGTAAGAGTAACTGTTGGTTTCTGCCACACCTCCTGCCAATCGGCATGCTAAAGAATCAGCCAACTTTGTAAGACTTCAGCAAAGCAAACAGAGTACTGGATGCACAAGGGAATACATGAGGGAAACTTCACTCTTGCAATGGTGCAGAATGAAAGAGTTAAAAGAAGTTCCCTTGCACAAATTCTACACAAACTTACATGCCCAGCGGCATTGCATTTGGCTTCCTGTACCTTATGTTTTTCCTCTTTACTTACCCCTAGTGGTTCATTATTGCGGGCCTTTTGACTTGTGAGAACAAGACTCACTATTCCCTCTGGGAGTTTCGCCGCTGCCCGCTTGCTCCCTGTTACTCCTTTTTCTGTTTATCGTCTTCCAACTACCTCTCCCATTCAGGTTGGGAAAGGAGGTAAAAGGCAAAATTTCTGTGATGATCTCTCCCTCCTCCACAATCTCTTTTAGAAATCATTTTGCCCTTAACAAGAGAAACACCACTGTAAGGTGAAGACACACTGGTGTCTTGAGCCAGGCAGGTTCGTTTAGAAAGCAGAGAGAAAGAAACCCACGGGCCAACCTAACAGCAGAGAAATACCCACATCACCTTCAGACTCTGAAATGCTGGCCGTAACCTGCTGAAACTCCCCTCCCTTTGAATCTGCCTGCAGTTTAAGCAAATCAAGCTCCAAATACTCCATGCCTGCAAGTCTCCTACACTTGTTTGCAGGATTCAGATCCTTAAAAGAGGCAGAGGCTGCTTTTGTACAGTAATGGTCATCTCAGTAGCAGGTGTTTGCAAACATGTTGTTGCGTTTAAAAGAGACCTCCTTTTCTATTAGTACCAGTCAGATATTAAATGTACTCACAGTAAACTTGATTATATTGGCTGAGTCATATATTTATCATAGCTTTTCACCCTGCCAATCTTTTTGCCTACCGTAATGGTTGAAGGAACCAATTTGTGAATAGAGCGATCACCTCTATATCAGTCTGAAAAATATTTTAATATTTCAGGCCTTATTTGTCCCTCTGTAGAGTAACAGGTAGCTTCCTCCCCTTTTAACAGGAAATCATGACACAAGGTTGAAGTAGCAATTGCATCCTTCTCCCTTTTGTCCAGCCACCTTTAACTTCCACAGGGAACAGAACAGCTGACTGAAAGAGCATGGGAAGCTGAGCTAAAGAGAGATGAAAGTGGTTAAAGGAGAAAGGTAAAAAAAGTATAAAAATAAAAATAATTTACTGCAGGATTTTTCCAAATATATCCTCTTTCCCGGTCGATGCAATAGTGTGTGCTGCATGTGCTTTCTTTTCTTTTTTAAGAATAAATAATTTGCAGGTGTGTGAAGTTCAACTACAACAAATCTTTCAAACTGAAGCTACATTTTCTTTGTGTGATTAATATGTTACATTAAAGCTTGCTTATAAATTAAAGGAACAGAATATGATGTACTGCAAAGGAGTTGTGTGTTTTCCCTGCTAAGCTACAGTGCCTGTAAATCATTCCCATCACACTTCATTTTTAATTTGAATTCATAAAAGGTTGTACATTTCTTTGTGGTTTTAAATAAAAAAAAAAGATTAAAGGCTGTAAACTCAAATGTTTATTAAAGGAAAAAATATGCTGATCTGAAACTTCAGGAATTAAAATATATGTAAAATATAAGAAAGGAGAACAAATAAGATTTCTAGTTAAGCCCTGGGAATTTAAAGTGAAATTTGAGGCCTTCCAATATAGATGCATCTGCGTTTGGCCAGGGGAGGTTGGTAGGGGAAGGCAAGGGAGAGGAAATGGAAGGTCTGGAACAAGATTACCCCCCCCAACCCAGGTCAGAAATTTTGTGAAGTCAGTTTAGCCAATTGTTAGCTAATCGTTGAAAGAAGTGGAGCCTGTGGAATTAAAAACAAAGTAAAATTAAAAACAACTTCCCACAAGATGCCAAACCTCGTTCCTGTCAATCTGTAAATAAAGGCTACCAGAATGTCAAACCAAATTGGACTTTCAGACACTATCATAACCTCATGAGGCCAGATCCCAAGTGAAGAGTCAGATCTTACTTTTGGTAGCCTCAAGGTTATGCCTACAGAGTAAAAGCTCCGAGGTAGGCTTTAGTAATGATCTTTAGGTGAAGCATTAGTGTTAATGTACAGATCATGCTTCCACTGAATGGGGACTCTATATCCACATTCTGTTTATTATAGCTCTTATCTAATTTAAGGAGAGATCACCAACACTAATAGGATGACCAGCAGGGGGAAGTAATTTTAATCGCATTAGCAAGAAAGTCATTAATATAGTATCAGACTGAAATTTTGAAAATGTTTTCTATTACATATATAGTAAGCTAGATTACAACTGCTTTTAATGCCCCTTTCAATAAGGTATTTTGCCTGTCGGTAGCAATCTTGCAGAAGTCTACTATTAATGAAAATAACGGCCCTGATTCTACACATACAAATTTGTAATTCCATAAAATTAGCCTCACCTCTTCATTGAGTGATTTCAGTGGGAATATATGTTTGAAATAAAGGACATACATTTTTTTTCATGTATCAGAATGCAAGCGAATAGTTCAAAATCCTTTGTCTCCCACATAGAACTGCTTTAGTGTTAACAATAGTAGATCAAACTTTTCAGAACAAACTGGAAGGCTACATTCAAAACTGCACGTCACATTTTTCCAAATGGAAACAGCTCCAGTTCACATTCTCGCTGCTGGGAGTTCCCATTTCCAAAACTTCAAAAAGTTTCCCCAGAAGAGGATGATGTGGTACTGGAGATCTACACTCTGCTCAAAGCATTTGAACTTGTGCCTCTTCCATTTCATAGAGAAAGGTGAGTTACAAAACCTCTGAGCTCTCTGTCTGACAATGCTGACATTTTCTTAGAGAGTACTGCATAGAGATCCTAGGTTTATCCTTCAGAAAATATTCCTGCAGTGTATGGGTGTGTAGTATGACCATATAAAATGAGAAATTTAAAATTCAGAAAGTGAAAAAGAAAACAAAAGCCCCCACCATCCTGCTTTTGTCTCTTTCCTTTAAGCAGAAGACAGCAGAAAAACAAGAAACTGGCAAATAATTTAAGTTTTAAAAGATGATCAGCCTTACATTATGATGTGTTTTCCTTTGTCTGATTGGGTGACCAGGGACAACTCCCTCTAAATTCCATAACTGATCTTGGGTTCAGCTGATGAAGAAATCCCTCAGCCCCTAGCACACAGCTCCACACAAAGTGGTGGTCAGGTCACGTAGGTTGCTTTCGGGTAAGCAGACTCTAGGCCATGCCACCACTACAAACATGCAGTAATGCAGGTCCAGACCAGCTTTAGAGAGCCCGAAGCGCAGTGGGGGAGCTTCAGGACTGTCTTACTCTTTAGAGCATGCTAAAGGTGGTATCCATGTAAAATAAGCATAAAGTTTGAGATTTTTATTCTATACCGGATGAGAATTTCTACATCTCAGCCACGATCACTTAACCCTGCACTTCTTTGTGTCTGCATTGAGTGTAGGGAAGCCCCAGCCAGCAGGACTCAACAGGCTGCTTAGAGAATCATACTTATATCAGGCACCCAAAGAATGTTGTTTTGCTTGGCATTTCCTGCCTGACTGGTTCTCTTCCTAACAACCAAACTTTGTTTGTCTTAAATTAAGATGTTTACTTTTGCTGTGATTGCAGTAAAAGCCCATGTCCTCATAAGACGCAATTTGCAGAAAACAATGCAGGGCAGGAAATCAACTCATAGCAATGTCCAACAAACTGAGCCTGTAACATTTCTGCTGGGGACAGTGGCAAGCTAATGAGCAATCTCCTAATTACACAGACAGCATTTAAGTAAGCACAATAGACTATATGATGCTAAACTGACACCAGACAAACTGCTTAGTCACAATTTAGCACAAGCAGCAGCTGCAAACATCTATAGACTGTTCAGCCAATAAGCCTTTGTCAGTGGTGCAAAATAAAAGCGGACCTTTTTTTTTTTTTTTCAACAAATGAAGTTTGGGTTGTCTCACTTACAGATCCACCCTGCTGTAAACTCATGTTTATTTCAGTCTACATTCCTAGCAAATTAAAGCTTTCCTTTGAAATCAGTGGGCACTGCAAGAACAGAATCAATTCCTAAACTGAGGTCCAGATCCAATGATGAAGTCTCACAACAGACCTCATTTGCTGCAGTGTTTAGGCATGTATTTATGAAGACCAGCTCTTCTGCATTGAAACGTCCTGCCACAGTTCAGGATTGTTTAAGGGATTACAAGGAGTACAAAACAGGAATAGCTGCAAGGGAGGAGAAAGTATCCCTAGTATTTGGGATTCTTATGACAGATTAGACACACTGTCAGAAAAAAAAATTCCACTCTGAAAGAAACATGTCTTGGATATAGTAGTGTAACTTGTTTGTTCACTCTGTTATGGATCCTAAAGCTAACTGGATAAAGATCAGCCACTCTTTCTAGTTGTGTATCATCCACAGATTTGCAGAGGCTGCGCTCTGTCCCACCATACAGGTCATTTATGAAGATGTTAAACAGTGTGGGCCCCAGCATTGACTCCAGCTGTGGCATACACCACTGGTGACTGACCTCCACCTTGACTTTGTGCCACTTGATCTCAACTCTGAGCCAGGCAGTGCAGCTCATTTTCAGTCAGTCTCACTGTCCATTTATCTAGCCTGTACTTCATTGTTTGTCTGTGAGGATATTATGGAAGACAGTGTCAAAAGCTTTGCTGAAGTCAAGGTAAACGATATGCACTGTTCTCCACATCAAAGCATGCTAGCTTTCTGCGTAGCTTCCAGCTAGTGTAGGATTTTTCTAATCCCCTCCTGTTTTCTTAAGCTCAACCTAAAAAACTTTACCTGCCTACCACAGAAAAACTGATGTATTTAAAGTGAGTTTGAATTATTTAAGGAAGATGCATAACTGAGTATGTACACTTTTAATACTAACTGCAAAATGAAATAATACAGTTGAGTAAATACCTGTTATAGTTTGGACGTTAAACTGAAAATTAGGCATGAAGTGAATATACTGACTTCATGTTCTAAACTTACAATACCTGCTTTCTCACAGCCCTGTGGAAGATTCAGTGCAGCTAATTGAAGTTTTCTCACTTATTTCAGTGAGCTCAGGACCAAACCCCTAGGTTTCACTATCAAGCAGCTATCAGAAAACACTGAGTTCTTTACACACCAGCTTCTAATAGAGATTGGAGACACAATCTGGCCAGGAAGCCCAGACTTTAAAAGCACAAGGCAATAGAATCATGCCTCCCATGAGACCATACATCAGTTCGGGGGAATATAGTTCAGCCACAAAGCAACCCAAAACAAGACTTCTTAGTCTTACTCAACAAACCAAAACATTCAAACATTTCTCCCAAGTGCCATGTCCAAATTCTCTGTTCACAGACAGCATCCTGGGAAGCAGGATGCTTTTTCCACTTAAGGCTCTTGTAAACACCTCAGTGATCAGGAGTGTTCTAGAAACATTTACTATTGATCAAAATTAGTGTCTGACGTTAGTTTGTAAATATCTCAAAAGCCACCAAGTTATTTCCACCTGTAGGAATTTGGTGATACAAACACAGCAACATACAAAAAGCCCAAACCAGAGCTTCAAGGTAGCTCTGTTTTTCTTAAGGATCAGCCTCAGTTTTGCTCCCAATTTCCATTCCCACACTTACCTTTAGAAATTGATCTAGAAGTAGGTAGGCTGCTCCCTACTGTGCCACTGTCAGGTCCTTTGTGGGACTGCAGGGTACAGCAGCTTTGATTGGGAAGCACCTTGTGGCTCTGTCACTGGTGCTTAGAATGATCAATGGCAGTTTTAGAGCATTTTCACACTTTCCACAATAGCATTTGTAGCAGCATGCTGGAAGCCTGAAGTTCACAGTCATGTCCACCATTCCAGTGCAGTTAGCAGTTCTTATGAGAGGGAAACTACATCAAAACAAGTCTCTTCCTGTGCGTCACTGGTAGCAAACCAAGAATAAGCAGTCCAAGTGCATCCTTGCACCTTTCCAAGAAAAAAAAAAAATAATAGCTGGTGTGTATTCGTTCATTTTCAGAAGTTTTAGAGACTTCTAGAAGACACGTTAAATTCCCACAGAGCTTAAAGCAACTTGAAGTGTACTATACTAGCACAAATACATGAGGAAACATAGGTATTATCAGTTTTAGTAATCTCAGGGAATAAATAGCAAGAGCAGGGCTGCCCCAGGAGGCAGGAGGAGCCAGGGGCTGAGGAAGACCATGGCACCAGCAGGACGCAGTCCCACCTGCCCAAGCTGGGCAAGCAGAGCAGGGTGGTGACAATAGGTCTCATCGACAATCCAGCAATTACCAGGGAAAGGCAAGGTAACAAGTCACATCCAAGGTCAAACAAGGAAATCCAAACAACAGTTCAGGAACAGTAAGGAAGTAGACTGAAGGCCTGAGCTCAAATGGGGCTCCTGGAGCCATAGGCCTCTATGGGTGTGGGCGGAGGTCCCACGTGAGGCTGGTCATGGCAATCAAGGCCTATTGGTGCACTTGGGGCCCTGACAAGTAATTTGCTTTAATATTAAAGAAACATCAACAAAAATAGGAGGGGGCGGTAGGGTCCTATTAAAGCATATTTGTCATTCTTCTCACTTCTGGGGGCCTCACCACCTCTTCTCCTCTATTTTTTTCATACTCTAAAAATGGAAGACAGATCCATGTTTGGTGATGACTGTCCTTCACAGAAACTGTGAACTTCCATCTGAACTGTGTTCAGATATAGCCTGCTTGACAGGGCTAGAGTACCTAAGGAATGAGGCAGGACATTGCCCAGGGATGAAAACCATTTTGGAGCTTATCCCACATACTCCATAACCTGAAAGTATCTCTTCCTCTTCCAAAGTCCAGCCAGAGTGGAACATAAGACTATCTGAATCTGCTCACATAGGCAGGACCATAATAATGAAAGCTGATAGATCCATTATTAATTTCGTATTTGCTTCCCTTGCTTTGCAATTAAACATTATTTACTAATAATTCTATACCACATACTCTAGCCCCTAAACGTTGATTAAAGTACCTTAAATTGCATACTGTCCTTGATAGCTCTTTTTACTACTATGCTAAAAGGCAATGTTCAAAAAAAAAAATCATATCCCTGAGATAGAGTGATTCACAGTATGACTCACTTAGTGTTTTCTTTCAGAAAAGGACTGCATGCTACTTGTTCCCTGCTTTAAGTTTTATAATAGGCCATGATTAGAGCTAAGATATGCACATTGTATAGTCACCACTTTGCAAGTTGATTTACTACCATACAAACCATTTAGAATTCTCCAAAGAAGCTTTGAAGGCTTTAATATCAGAATCTTTCTCCAAGGTCTGCTTTGGTACCAATATTTGATTAAATTAAAACCTAATTAAAGTCCAAAATGAGTGATGTGCATTTTCTCTACATTAGACAGACCTATTTGCATTCCATGAAAGATCATTGACATGGCAGCATGCCATTTGATTCAGTTTAATTCAAAGATGTCCCAATGAAATTTGTCTTCTTACCTACCAGCTCTCTGCCTCACATAGGTTATATTTTTTGTCTCTATCAGGTGCCCAGGGCCTAAAGGTTTAGACAGATTTCATTAGCTGAGATAGTGCATAAAAACATTTAATTTGGCAGTAGCCAGTCCCCTGAACCATTCCTTTTCTTTGCCTTGTCCCCACTGCCACTGATGCTGATTACAAGATGTTTTGTTCAGGTTTTGTTCCACAGTGCAAGAGGCATTCTTCAGTACCCAAAACCCATCATTAACTATCTTCCCCTTCAGGTGTTCTCTACTTGTTCTCAGGTATTTTGTTCAGCAGAAACTCACTAAAGCATAGCAGTCTTCATAACAACCAGTGAATTTTAATTATCTTCGTGCAAGGAAAGCTGTCTTAAAGTTGCAACCAGAACAATTATGGCATTTTAACTGAAAACAATGGGATGGTATTTTGCTATTGGACATACATTTCAAGGGGGTTCCTTGTTTTAAGGCACGGATCCCAACTGAGTCTGTGTTGATACAGAGAGGAAAGGTCACCTGCAGCATAAAAAAGCAGCATTGTTGTCTGCCATAAACATTTGACAGAGATAATTTTAATTCAGAAGAGAATGGAAGAGGCTTGGTCATTTATAATCAAGAGAGAGCAAATAAACAAGGACAGAAAAGCAAAATCTTGATCATTCTATAAGCCTCCTGTACTCAGTCTTTGAATTTGTGAAGAAAATGTGAATGCAATGGTCATGAATGAATATGAGATTTAAAAGTCCACAAAAAATGATATAAAGAACTTTTCTTCTATCAAAATTGCTTTCTGGCAGGTCAGATCTGCAACTGTTTGCTCGGAGTGCTGGCTAGTATTCTTTGTTTTCTTTCTCATGCAAAATGAGGCATCCTGAACAGGAATGTGAGGTGGGTCTTTCTAAGTCAGTGGCAAAGCCATTCATGTCACAAATATAGTCCTCTGATTTGGGGCAACAAAAACCTGTCCTTTATGAAGTCTTCCAAGTGGCAGTCCTGGCCATTTGCCTTCAGGCTGTTCCTTCTTCCCTCCTTGCTCCTGCAGCAGAACAGTTCTGCCTCTCCTATGCTTTCGGCTGCTGCTTGCCACTGCATGAGAGACAATCCAGTCTCAGTTTTCTTCAGCCTTGGATTCAAAAACGCTACACCCAGAGACAGTTCTCAAGATGTTCCCAGCACTAGCTTGCTTCAGGCTATCCAAGATCCTTGGTTACTGCCTTCCTTGTTTCTACAAGTTTTTACCATTCCTTAGAAGCCACACAGTACACCTCCTTAAACCCCTTTTTCCTCCTTTTGTCCTGTGTATCTTCACAAAGTGCAAAAAGGGCTCTCTTCTAGGTCTTATTATAAGACACCATGTCAAACTAAGTTGGGACTGAGCACCACATTTTCCCTATAAGTCACACAATTAATATCTAAGAACATTTTTCCTATTTGTCCCTGTAGACTACATCTCCTACAGAGCTTAATCAAAAAGGCCATTGGAAAGGATAAAAAGCTACTTATTACAACATCACATTTAACCATAGTGATTTGTTCCTGCATTTTGGTAATAAGTATTTAGGATAGGAATATTCCTCATCACTGCACTGAATTAATGTCATAAATGAACTTTACACCAACTTATAAATTTCAAAATTAATATAATGGATAACTGATAGATACCGATGTATCTATTTGTTAAACCTCCTCCATGTAAGCCATATAAGCCATATAAAATCTGTACTGAAGGAGCAATCAGATTCTCAGTTAATGTATTTTTTTCTTCATACAACTCCCTGGAATTTTTCTGAATTGTACCTGCTGAGCCAGTAATGGAAAACAGTCAGCTGTGGATTTGCTGTGGGTAAGGTAGGAATGAGAGAATTAAGTATTCTTCTGTTAACCCATATCTTTTAAATATCAATTTGTTCTACTGCTTTTCTGAAATGAAACCTGTTGGTAAGTCTTCTATGATTACTTCTTACATTAGGTAAATCTGCTTACTGCCTGTTGCAATTCTACTTATTGCAATACCAAAGCACTACACACTCCTTCCTTACAACAATTGTCTGATGTAGGAAAGAGCTACCGTCCCCATTTTAGGTAGGGAAAACCAAGGCATACAGAGGTCAGGTTAGATATCAACTCAAGCTCATGCATTAGCCATTGAGCATTACTTTTTGGGGGGAACCAACAGACTGCGAATTCCCTCACAACACTGCCCATTGCTTAACAGCTGATTTCCATTAACAGCATTATGCCAATCATCTAATCAGCCGTCAAGGTTTCCTTCGCTCTGTGGCAGTTTTCTGATGTTAAGGAACAAGATTATTTGCAGGTTCTTTTTGGCTTTTTCTATAAACCTAAATTATGACTGACTACTGGTATCCCAAGTCTTAGCTGGGATAGGGTGTGGAGCACTTTGAGGTGTCAGAAAGATTCAGAAAGTGGGTGAGAAGCAAGACATAAATGGCTACTGGCAGCAGAAAGCAGTAAGGAGTGCTGCAATTTAGGGGGGAAGTTCATTTGGCAGGAGAGAAAGTTTAGCGGTTTCTGAGAGCTGAGTTGCTGAGAGTTGAATGAGAAGCGAGAAAGAGCCATAAGCCCCTCACCTTGTGCTGCCCCTTTGACTGCCATTGTCACAGCAGACAGTTTTCTCTGGCCTTGATCCGTCAGACAAGGCGGCATAAGAATGTGTTTCCCAGGCACTGCTGAGACATCTAACGATGTCTGCAGCATATCCATAGCTCAGCTGAATGTGTGACACCTCAGCAGAGAGGCAGGGATGCATGACTACTATGTGAGATACATGACATGCTCTCCATAACATCCCTGTCTTTTATTTCCTCTGCAATGGTCAACATTTTTGGAGTTACAGAGCCCTATTTTCTCTGTTCACCTCTCCTCCTGTCCTTTTTCCAAGGTTATTTGTGGAGATGATTCTCTCTTCTTGCTGGCACAACATTTGCCATAGTGACCAGTCTTTCCTGAGCAATGTGCCATGTTGAGACCCAGCTTACACAGATGAGTGGTCCTAACCATATGAAGGACACTTTGAGCCTGCTATGTCAGTCAGGCTTTTTGGCTGGCTGGTATTATGATTAATATAAATACGCCCTTGAGAAGCTATAAAATAACTGTGCCTGGTATGATTCAAAGAATACATAATTTTCTCTTATCCACTGGCCAGGGTTATGAACAAATGGCTGTATGTAGAGAAGGAATTATATTAAGCTCATTAAAAATAATTTGACAGGAAACAGAGGATTCACTTCCACAAAACTGGGCTATGAGTGAAATAATAAAGTATACTGTCTTTTCTTTAGCAATTCAATGTTATTTCTGTTATATTGCTGGGACATTTATAATACAGCATATGTATCTTGATAAAAACCTCTATCTTACAAGCACGCTCAGCATTTGCTTGTGGCAGAGGAAGCAAAGGCAATATTTTCCTTCAGTCTACACTTGTGAACGTCCCCTACAGGAGTCACCAAATAGGATTCTTTAGTTATTTTAACATTAAAGTGATATAAAAAATCCTGGGTTGGTATTTAGCCTAATTCTACAGATAATGTTTATGTAAACATTATCTGCCCAGGATGACCAGTTAGTATTTACTTTACAACTCTCATATTAAGGCTAAAGAATTATATATTTAGCTATTTATCTGATCCATTAGTCTGTCTTCCATAGTTTGGTAGCTGATTGAATATTCAGTGTATCATAGATAACTATCTTGTTATGGGTAAATGAAATGTGTATTTGGAAAAGTTCATTAATACCATTATCATTAATTGGTTCTTACCTGAATCTCACTGCTGCGGGGACTCTTCAGATTAAATAACAGATTGCAGTTAGCCTTTTTTTAAAGTAGAATTTTAACAGCCTCCACACATTGCAAATGAAGTCTAATGGGCCAAATCCTGTTCTACTGATTTAAACAGAAAGTGTTAATGTTTAGGCTATTCTTACTTTACACCAACATAACAGGGTTCAGAATTGATCCCAGTTTGCTTTTTTTGTATTTAGTGCAAAATTATATCTAGGCATCTTAATCTTCGTAGGGAAGAACACGCATTGAAGGTTATTTCATTTTGCCTTTTACTGAACACAGTTGCTGAGGTGCATGCAGAAACATTCAGAAAAAGCAGCAGTCTCACATACATGATGTCCTCCTCTCACTAAGCTGTCTCACTTTGAACCTCACCTGCCCACCCTGATGTCCTTGTAACTCCTCTGAGTTTAGCTGTCATCTGTGAGTATAGTCCTGGTACTACATGGCAACTGAGATACCAACTGACTGCAGCTAAGGATTTGGCCTTGGGAATACACAGGCACAGGTGTGTCTGGGACAGTCATGCATCAGATACTGCATGTTCAATGGCCTTTACACCTTAAGTCGCACCTGCAGTGTACTGCTAAACTATCAGTCTGTAACATAAAACAACCCTGTAATTGGAACAGCAGCTGGCTTTTGACCCATTAAGACTCTCCCTCATACAGCTTGCCCTCCCCAGATTGTTTCTGAGCCTCTAAGCGAAACACTTTCTAAAAGGACAAGCAAAGGAAACCACAGGAGTCATGCTAAAACCCTGGAATACAGAATTTATTCAATTCTACCAACATTGAATGAGTCCTCAAATCACAATGGCTATTGGACTCCCAGCCTCCCCATCAGAATGCAAAAAGATTAAGCAGTGTTTTCTCAGACACAAAGCTATATCCCATCTGATTAAAAGCAAATGAGATTCTTGATCCAACTTTTAGGATTAAGTATCTCCTAGAGAGATGACATGAGTCCTACAACATACTTATTATTAATAATTTACTCAGAATCCACACTGGGATTGACTGTAGATGTAAAGAACTATTTTGTCTTGGTCAGCATATTAAATGACTTCTTGACTTCTGTCATGCAATGTAAAACAGATTGTCTCCTGCAGCAAAGGAAGTGGATTTAACCATCCAGCTGGTGAAGTCCTACACAGCAGACACTTGTATTTAGAACAGCCATTTCAAAGAATACATCAGCCATTTGCAAAACTTCAGCAAAGAAGATTAATTGAAAAACTGATAAGTGCTGGCAGAGAGAAATGTGTGTGTGTGTGGTTTACATGTATGTAAAAGGAGTGAGACTCTACTAACTCTCTTTTAATCCTGCAGGAATTCTCCACAAGACTTCAGCATAGAGAATATATTTTTCTTAACTTGGCAGCTTCTATTCTGCCAGAATGACACCTGAAACAGCATTTGAATAAAAAAAACCAGCAAAACCAACCAACAAACAAACAAAAGCCACCCACAACATTCTTCTTTCCCTTCCAAAACTCAGCCCTGGATCTATAAAAGTCAAAGAACTCACTGTGTAGGTAAATGACACAGGTTAGTCAGTTTTTCCAACTGAGAAACACTTCACTGAGATGGCAGCAAAATGCAACTTAAAGCCTGAAACATGTTAGGTAGTACACAATACACTCTTTTAGACTCTGTGAGCAAATCTAGTCCTAGGGTACAATATATAAATGTGCCTCACACACAAGCACTATTCTTTCTAATGAAAAACCAGTAATAACAAAAAACCTTTCCTCTAATAAAATTACTAGTAAAAATTATCATTAATGGCAGGCTTTATAACAAATTCTGTTGCCCTCCTGCTGTCCTCTGCACCTGCTGACTGTCTGGCATAGCCTGCCTCCTGCCTTGTCCAGCTGTTTTAAATGATACTTCACTCGGCAACGCTTTTTAATGACAAGAGTTCTGGGAGGCTGATTCTCCACAAAGTATGCTCAGTGTGAAACTGCCCCTCTTTGTCCTTATGACACATAAAGGAAGCCTGACTCACCTGTTCTCCTCCTGTTGGCTCGAACTTCTAGTTTATTGGTAGCTCTTTGCAGCACCACATCAACCCAAATAGGTAGTAAACAAAGTGGAGTCCATCACAGAAGAATCCTGCCAAAACAACTTTGGATAAAATTATTCTAACACTTCCCACTCTGTCCTCAGTGCCACAATGAATGTAATTGAAGAAAGAAAAACATAACTTGGTTTCTCAGGCTTTGTTGCTCCCCAGGTACCACAAAAATTAATTGGCCAGGTAGTGTTCACAGCCCAAGTTTTGCCAAGTGAACAGGAAACCTCCTCACAGTGGATTTAACACAGAGCATGTACTAACAAAGAGGGTAAAGGGAATAATGAGATTCACCTTGTTGAAGACGGCGAGTCTATTTAAAAGTAGCATAAGGGCAGACTCAGTACTCGGCAGCTGAGTCTGAAAAATGGTTCCGATAAATGTTGAAGTTACCTGTTGAATGCAGTCACTGGAGGTTTGTGCCATTTCTATGCTGACTGGAGACAGCAGATAGCATGCCCTCAATTCAACAGGGAGACGATCTGCCTTCTGTACAGCACTACTTTTATTTGAGCCAAAACCAGTGAGCCACTGGGCTCCCTGCCACCTGACAATGAGAAACACAAATTACAGCAGCAAATGGTCTTTTTAGCATAAACAATGTTTCCAACCTTCTCTGATTCTGCTCTTCCCTAATCCATATTTACCAGTGTGGGAGACTAATTCCTCCCATTTTCCTGCCACCATTTGCATGATTGCAGCTGCCTTCACTGATATGCAATGAATTACATGAAAATAATGAATGAGTATATGAAAAGGATATGAAAACTACAACTGAACAAGACCCACATTACAGGTGTATCTTCCCCATTCCTGAGTACCAGACACAGACTGCCTTTGTTTCCCACACTCAGCTGATATGGCACAATCCCAAACTCATTTTAGGCAACAGGAATCCTTCTGTTAGCTTCAACACATTTCAGAGCAGAGGTAAAGAAGGAAAAGTTGTCACAGTTACAACATTTTTACTGTTCAACAAGGAATCACTCAAAAACCAGTTTTAGCCAACTTTTAGCAGAACTCTTAAGGAGGAACAAGCTGTGCTGTACAGCCCTATCCTCCTGAGGCCAATTATTTATTTTCTAAGCTCCTAATCTTCATTATCTTTGTTGCTGACCACTCGAGAAAAGAATCATTTGATCTTAGCAGTTGTTTAGCCTAGGAAGAGGCAGGAAATAGAACACTATGTTCCTATATTAAAAGATTAGTTCGGGCTCCTTATTCCACTAAGTTTCAAAGCTTTCCTCCTGAAGTTTCTACTAAATTTCCCTCTTCAAAAGACTGCTATTGACAATCAAGGGAAGCAAGCAATTACACACTCTTATAATACTCGAAAGATGTAAAGCTAACCAAACATCTTCATAGTAGTTTCATGAAAGATCATCTGACTTCATGTATTCATATGCAGGTTCTGCAATGTGAGTGCCCTAGGAAGTTACACCATACTTCTTAGGGCTTCAGAAAAGATTCAGTTGCAGAACAGCATGAATTTCTCTGTGTTAAAATAGAGTTATCAGCTATTGTTTTGGAAGTTTAAAGTCCCTGATGCATTTTTTGATCAGAAGTCAGCCAATTTTATGGTGATAGCCAGCTAATACCAAAGCTGATTGGATGGACCAGGAGTCACCTGGAAGTCCATTTCCCAAGACATCCTTGGAACATCATTTTCCTGAGTCATCATACCCAAATAACAATAAGGAATTTTTACACTACAGTGACTAAAGCCTCTTCCCTTTTGCCTTCTTTACCAACAGTCCAAACACCTTTCTCCTTCATGTGCCAAAATAAGTATGCACTGGGTGACTAAGACAAAGGTGTAACCCAGTTAGGCGACAGCACTACATTGACCTTAGGCACAGTTGTACATCCATGCATGACAGGTACATTAGCTCATAAGGTAAGCACACTAACATACAAATGACACAAAAAGCACACTAACATACAATACAAACATACTATTATCTAGTAATATAGTGGAGGAGTATCACAATAAACAGCTCTTGAACACCTCTGCCTTCTCTTCCTTTTCTGTAACTTCTGCCATTTTTCCCCACTGATACTTCATTTGGAGAAAGGAGATTCTCCTTTATTTGAAGCACAGAACCAAGCCACAGATTCATAGCCAGATTCCTATTTTAAAAGTTCCAGTGCTCAGGAATGTTTGGATTTGGGATTTTGGGTTGACTTATCACAAAGCCAGAGTTACTTGACCATGGCTTACTGAAGCTTAGGTTTTTTACAGTGCCCCAACTTTCAGAACTTTAGGATATGTGGGTTTCATTTGTCTCTGGTTTTGAAGAGGTATAGCTGACATGACAGCACACAATCCTGTTCTATCTTATTTCCTTTACAAGTTGGGAACATCTTTAATCACAAATAATGAAGAAAAATAAACCCAACATGACAAATTATATGTTGATGGTGTTGCATTTCCCAGTGCTACTTCCATTCTTACATGTTGTTGTAGTATTTCCTTTTTGTGAAACTAATGTGTATCTCTAACATCTAGCAGTTAGTAGGTGTAATTTCAACATAATTTAAACATGCATATCAAAATATTACTTGTGGGAAGAATGATCAGTTTGTTTATAGGGTTTTATTCCTCCCATAAATGTGGCTATAAAAAAATTAATATTGTCTTGAATGTATCCCTTTTACAAGGATAGCAGGACTGGGAAAGCATTCCAGGACATATATCTGTCACTGTAGCTAGTATCACCCTATAACTCTGCTTAGCTAAAATCACTTTCTAATCAGAAAGTGTAATGGATTTGTTCTGATGGCACTGGAAGTGATCATGCGAGTGACAGATGTCAAAAACATCATTCTTACTGAACTCTCTTCACAGCTGAGATTAAATAGAATAGCGTAATTGCACCTTGTGCTCATTTAGTGTCTTTGGAAGTAAGAAGATAGGATTTTAACATCTATTCTACATTCTTGTAGTCTGAAGTTTGATAGCCAGAGAGAGACAAAATGCAGCTTCATTTTCTATCTTCTAGGCAGATTAAAAATAAAACACATTAATTTAACTAGCAGACTCTGCACACAGGGGAAAAAAAGATGGCTTGAATAAAGATCAGGCAGAAACATGACCAAACATTAAGGCCCTCCAAGCTCAGAAGCTGCCTGAAGCATACACTCTAAGGCTGTATATGAGGGCTTACACTGAACAGAGGCAGAACAGCAGTTTGGCTCTGCCCATCAACCTGCATCAGGGAGAGGAGCCCAGGCAGCTGCCTTTCTCTTGTTTGTGCACAGCAAGCTAAGGGCTGTGAGGGAAAGAAAACGAAGGTCTATAAAGTTAGTTGCAAAGCAGTCACAGCAAACAAAAGATCAGTTTAGTGTCTTTGTTCTTAGCTGCAGTTCTGCATGGTGTCTGGGAAATTCCTGTTGACATCCCAGTCACACAGAAAGGCACTTCAGGTACATATGGCACAAGTGCAATGTTCTCTTTTTATGGGTAACATTTACCTGCAGGGTTTGGCTATCCTATAAAGTGGCATTTAAGAATATTCTCAAGGGCTCTTTCATCAGCAAGGAGAAAAAATATACTTGTAGCTTGCTTGGCTTCTACGTTCTATATTAAAGAAAACAACCTGCTCCAGTCACACAAAAGATAAATAGATATTTCACCATCATCTCACTGTTAGCTAGCACTGAGTTTTAAAATTCAACAGCATGACCAGACTGAAAGGAAAACAAAAGAAAAGACAAGAAGAACCCATGTTGTCTGAACCAACAAGTCTTGAATTGCTACAGAAGAATGGGAGAAAAGGATTTGAATTAAGTCTTTCACGCAGAATCTATAATATTCAGGCTTTGAGGTAACAAAATAAAAAACATTTCTGCAGATGTGTTGGGGTAAGGGGAGGAGAAAATGTGAGAAGTCTGCACAAGAATGCAAATACCCTGTACTCGGTCATCAAACTTATATTAGGTTTCTAGCTAAATAGTTTTATTTTATTTTTCAATTACTAGACAAGTTCATTTATGGAATAGCATGAACCTTTCTTTCCTACAGTTTTTAGCATAATAAGAAAACTAACTAGAAAAAACTGGCAGATGCAGTTTTATCAATAAAGCTCTGCTTAGGGAGTTGAAAATCTTTTCCTTTCACGCTTTCAAGTTCTTATTGTATACAATTGTTTTCCTCGGGGGATTATACCTGATCCCATGAAGCTTTCCCTGCCAAGACAGTCCAGCCTCATTGTGGAATAAGAGCAGACATTGATAGGCAGGGACCACAAGGGAGAGTGTGGCGGCTCTGGGCCCCTCTCTCCCAGCAGGGTTTTGCTGCTCAGCCTGTAAGGGTCACCTGAGCATGGCTTAAAGGGTCTGGAAAGGAGAGGATATCTGAAGGCCAAATATTTTAAAAATGCAAGCCCTTTGCCATTTCTTTATGAACCTCTCCCATCAAATAAAATAGATTCAACGTTGTTTGGTTCCCAATGTGCTGGAAATGAAAATAACTGCAGTTATTGAAGCTGTGGGAGGTACAAGGAATATTTCAGCTGCAACAGGATGAGAATGCCCTTTCAAAGGTTCCCTTCAAGCTCTTTATAGCAGACAAATCCTCAAAAGAAAACATACTTTGTTAACTTTCATTTGAATACATCCTGCTCCAGCCAGAGAGCCCACTTAAAATGACACAGAGGTAGTAAATTGTTCTACTGATTGGTTAGCCGGATTTTAACAGCTTGAGCTTATCAGGAAAGCAATAGGAACAAAAGTGTCGGGCATATCATCGTTCAGACAAGACCTCCTTCCACTCTCGCTGAACCTCTGAGGTGAAGGCCTTTAATTCCTCTTTGCAGTAAAAGACGTGTCATGAAAACACTGGGAGATGGACAAAGGCCACCCAGAAGGGAACTTATTCAACAAGCCTTGCATACAGCATCCCACAAGAAACCCTCTTAATGCAAAGTATTTCAATAGCTGCATTTGTGTATGGGTGTTTTTCCAAGAAAGTGTTTGCCTCAAAGTCTCTTATGAGATAGAAACAACAGGAGATCTTGTCCTCAAGATACTTCCGATATCTAGCAACTGAAGGATGATGAGAAGCACAGACTTCCTGTTAGGTTGTTCTGAGAAATGGCACCCCAAGGCATTAAAATACCCATGAAAATAAGGAGGGCCATATTTTCACAGCCACTCACAGCACACACTGGTGAATGGAGATTCAAAATGCTCAGTTCCTGTTTTCTGGCCAATCCATTTAGGCTGCCGGCTTCTGTCTCTGAATCCCCTCCAGAGCTCAATGGCTTGTGCCCAATAATATGCACATGCCACTAAGCCCGGCATTGTCAGACAGCTACAATCTGATCAGAAGCATTTGTAGGTTTGGCTATTTCTATTTGATGTTGAAGTCAACCTTTGAATAATTGCCTCTGAAGAAATAGGAGTAAATAACACACATTCACTCTGGCCAAAAGCATTTTATCAATGCCAAAATCTCCACTATGTACAAGACTGTACAACAGACAAGGACAACCCCTCAAAGGCAACTATGATTGCTGCATGAAAGAGTAACAAAGCTCAATTAACCAATTAAAATGTCTGCCAAGAGACTAGGGAATTCACTGTTCAAACATATACAAAATTAGGTTAAATAGAAAGTGTAGAGGTCTAGTAAGAGTGGATGGCCTTAAAAGAAAGCAAATACCACAGGTATCAGTTGGTAAGGCAGCCCCAAAACTTAAGGGGCAAAGGAGGCCATAGGTCATGAAAGGGCTGGAGAGGCGGACATTTAGTACATCTCAGTGGTGGCATTCATTTAACACCCTGAAATGAAACACAATATGGAAATCCACCAGTCAGGTATGAGCTCTCAGTTGTGTTGGGTATGAAGTCAAAGATACACGTATATTAGATCCTCTTAGGATGTTGTTATAGGAGGTTCTGTGTGTGACACCACCAATTTGAGCTTCAGGTAGAGCATCTGTATGCCAGAATTTAAAATTAGATGTAAGCTTCCTGATTTAACCCCATCTCCTATGTTTCTTTGGTTTGTTTTGTAGCAGTATTAAATGTAACTATCGCCCCTAGTGAAATCAGATGGATTTATGAAAGGGAAATCATGCCTGATCAACCTGACAGCATTCTATGATGACATGAGAGGATGAAGGGAGGGCAGTGGATGTTGGCTATTGATGTGCATAAATATCTGATGGGAGGGATTAAGAAGATGGTTTTTTGCTCTTCTCGGTAATATCCAGTGACCAGTGACAGGACAGGAGGCAATGGGTGCAAACTGAAATACATGAAATTCCATGCAAACTTAAGAGAACGCTTATTCTGTGAGGGTGGCCAAACAGTGGAACAGGCTATCCAGAGAGGTTGCGGAACCTCAATCCTTGGAGATAATCAAAACCCTGACTGGGTATGGGCAACCTGCTGTAGCTGACCCTGCTTTGGGCAGGGGAGTTGGACTAGACAATCTCTGGACATCCCTTCCAACCTCAACTGTTCTGTGAAAATATGCCAATCATAGTTAGTATCTATGAAAAATAAAGGCATCTGTAAAGTGTCAAGTTTCTGTGTACATTTACTAAGAATGTATTTACTACAGGTTTCACATTTACCTTGAGGCTCCCTTCAATGCACCAAAGTAAATGTAACTTAGGTGCATATATCAAGAGAAGCAAATCTCACGACTGATAACTGTAACATTAAACTAACTTTAACATCCATGATGCAGGAGGTGGTGGTGGTAAGTAGAAAACTTTTAATGCAGCTTTTCACTCCAAAGCACTTCTAGTGTCTCAAGCCTCACCAAATACATGTAATCTATGTTTGCATACATTCACATACAGATCTTTGTGTACTTTGAAGAGACTATCCTCTGTGGTTTAGATCATTTGTTTGATATTTTTGGCAGAATCTGGGAGGTATTTGATACTTCTTTTCATTTCCACCAATATTCTTCCAGCTCACCCCTCCTTGTATAATACCTCTTCTTTGTTTCTGATTTTTCTCTTTCACCTTTTACTCTTTCCAGTGTGTGATTCCCAGTCAGGTGACATCTCATGATAGCCATACCACATCTGAAAACAATCCAAAAGTCACAGGCCTATCAGTTCAGTGCCAAAGACAGCCACTCTGTGTACAGTTTGGCAGAGGCTAATCTAACTCTTTCCATCTGTTTTCCTTTTTTTTTTCTTTTTTTTCTTTTTTTTTTTGTGAGGGAGGGGCAGGGGGAATAGGGGATTTGGAATGGGTAAGGATGAATTGAAACTTTGGAAAAAAGAAACCAGAGCCTCTTAAACTTATTTATTGAGGTCCAGAAATGCAGAATTGCCTGTTGCTGCTCTTCCAATTCCAGACTTAGTCAACAGTGCTGCAAATCAAACCATAGTACCTCAAGCACACAAATAGATATAGACTCCAAAGAGCCATTAAACTCCCAAACCAGCTGCAGGTCTGTAGGTCTGTAAACACTGTTCCTCTTAGAGGGAAACTCATCTCTAATCTCCAAAGTATCATATAGGATTAAACTGATAGGAAGAATATGAGTTTAAAGGAAAAATCTACTGGAGTCTGACCATTCTAGTACGTGCAATGTTTGTAATAAATCCTCCAGTAGTTTGTACTCTTCATTGCAGATATCCATAAGTTATTTGCTTATTTTCCCAAGCTATTCAAGACATTCAAACTTTTAAATTTTTTTTTTCCCCTTCCGGAAATGCTGATATGAATCATATGGACAAAGTAAACAGAGTACTCTGTTAGAGTTTCCCTTTTTACAAATGAGCCATAAAATTGTCCGTTAATCAGTCTTGCTTCCCCAGGGGCTGGGCTGCATTGTTGAGGTTTCCTTTTCCATTTCTGATCCCTGTTTTTTTGGGGAGATTAAAAAAAAAAAAAAAAAAAATCACAATGCAGTAAACCAAAAAGAATAGGCTTTTGAAAACTCCCTCCTCTCCACAGCCCTTGGGTGGAGCTGGAGTTTTGATCGGTGGTGGAGAATTCTAAATTTAAACACTCCTTATTTTTCATCCTTTACCTTCTAGTAAAATAGTAACCCTATCATGGCTCCTTCACCTCCCATCCAGAGGACATGGTGTTCTTATCTATTTAAATTACTCCAACAAGTTCCTTAGAGCAATAAAAAGACCCTTTAAGGTCTCCTGGGGTAAGTAACTACAACCAGAGAAATAATGAAAAGCTGAGAAAATTTACTGTGAATCTGGCATTTCAGAGCTTTGCCTCCTGTTAATTCCTGAGAAAGGTGTCAGTTCTGACAGCGCTTGAATTTATCTGGAGGGCATATCCTTTTAAAACAGGGCAGGAAGAAATATAATTCTATTGTACTTGTCACTCCACAACGTGTGCTGTCTGCGGGACAGGGTCGTCCAGCAACTCTACTGCACATCGGATCTTTGAGGATTCAACTCTACCCAGGACAGCCAAGTCTGCACCTGATTTTGAAGGTGCACAGCAGGAGTGGGGTGAACAAGTCAACCTCAGTTGCAGTAGGTTTTCTAGCTGACTTTGTTGTGTTTTTTAGAATAAGTAGAAAGGTCATGAGGCTTACACAGGAGCACTGGAAGCTGGTGTAAAATAGCACAGAATGAACAAAGTCCACCAACCTGTGCATTATTATGCTACCTCTAGATATGGCCTCTAGCTGTCATGGATTTGCAACTATCATCTAAAACCTAATGCCTTTGTCTTCTAGGTGTTAGATAATTTAATATGAACTTTCCAATTCATCGTGTCCCTAATTAAAAATTGGGTTCTTATATTGCCTCTTCTGCCTTCCCTGTCTTTCACTATCTGTCACACATTTGGGGGGAGATGACATAAGCTCCTTGCAGGGGTATATTTTTAGCAGAGCAGCTTATTTAACATGCAAACCAAATACATAATCAAAGTGGGTTTTTTTAAAGGGAAAGTCATCTCAAGGTTGACTTAAAAGCCAAACAGCTTTATCTCACCAAAGTCTCAGTCAAGTGCTGCAGTGTGGAGCCCTATGTGTAAGACAAGACTGCTCTTTCCAGTGCGGCTTTGTTGATCTATGATCTAATCTAGGCTCTTTAAATAAGCTTTTAAGTGTGTAACTAAGAACCCCTTTATCTGTTATTAATGTCTCGTTCTATTATCACTGCAAGCAATTTAAATATACTAGTCATATTTGATGAATTCCTCTACAGATTTCCTTCCCTCCCAAAAATATGTGAAGCTTGGTAAGGAATTATTTTTTTTTCTCCTCTCTGTATTCCTTATGAGCTCAGTGGCACTCCAACAACATTAGCCTCATGCACATAAAACACTGAAATGTCTGGACATGCATGCAATGTGACTCACTCACACCTAGTGAACAAGTTCTCTCATTCAAAGACTGCAGAAGTGTGAGTTTCTTGAATCACTGATTTTATTAGTACAAACATGTTGAACTTTACTAACGTACCTTTTGACTTTATTGGCGTACCTTATTTTATATGTCTTAAAGACCTTGGCACTTTTTCCACAGTTAATTTAATCAAGGTAGCATTCAGGGGAGAAGAAAGAATACCTAACTAAATCATAAAAGGAATTTCTCCTAATCTCTCTCATGTTAGTGGTGGCTGACCTAAGAATGTACCTGCCACATAACCTGGCTTTTTCTCATGGGGGTTCTTTTATTCTTATCTAAAGCCAAATCTTACCACAGCTGATTGCAGTTCACTCTGAGCTGTGGGAAATGTCTTGGATTTTCACATACTGTTAGGGAAGCCCTGTGTCCTGCATAAAACCTAAAGCAATACTCATTATGCATATTTGCATTGACTTCTCTGTCACTCAGGAAAACTGTTCTTAAAAAAGAGCAAATAAAAGAAAAGCCACTGAGAAAAAATTAACTGCCTTGGGAACAGTACCTGGCAAATCAGCTCTTAACTTGTGCATCCAGTTGCCACAGAATTTGATCAGCTCCATAGCACATTGCATCTGACTTATCCTGTTGCATCCCAGAGCTGCTGACCCTTTTTCTGTGGACAAAAAGAAAGATATTGTAAAGGTCACATCTACCCTTTCTAAATCTTCCAGACCTAGGAAAGAAACGTGTTCCTTTTCTTACCACTGCAATGACGGATGTATAGCTCAGTGGTGAGATAAATGAATGAATATGCAAAAGTTAAAATCAGGATCACAGTTCTGTTCTTGCTTAAATAAAAATACCTGATGAAATATTTTATTCTTACCTTCAGCTCTCTCATCCATAATTGACTTAGACTTACAATCCTTCAGCAGATATTACATTGATGAGAAATTTCTGTGCTAGCTAGGAAGGCTTAAGCAAGTTTTGACTTCTCTGTTAACAAGGAAGTGCCTGTAGACAATTTCAGTCCGAGCCCCCATTCAATCTCCCTCCAGCAAACTATTGCAAAACTGGCTGAGTAGTATGATCCTGATGCCTTGTGCCAAGTCAGTGACCAAAAGCAGCTCTAAAGCCAGTTAAACTAAAAGAATATGTGTAGAGAATGAAGAATGAACCAGAGAATCTCATCTTACTATGTTTTTATATGGAGATAGAAATTGTCTAAATGATGTAATTCAGCAGTGTCTGGTTTTCCATTGCTTACAGATTAAGGAAGAGAACAGTCACCGCTTTTCATCTTGTTCACCCTGACAAACATATGTGTACACATATCCTTATATGTGCATGCACACACATGCATAACACAGAAAACAAGAAAACATGGATTCAAAAGAACCTAAGTATGACATCAACAAAGCAGAAAGTACAGAGCTTTGAAATGTTAAACCCCATGATAACAGAGTGTTTGTACCCATCCCTTTGTGATACAGATCTGTGGATAGTGTACAACATATTTAAGACACATTCTTGGCTCTTACTTCGTAACCCTGAGTGTTAAAATTGTAGCATAAATGACCCTATCACAATTTAATGTACCACCAAATTGTGATATGTCAAAATCCATACAACAAACCCTTGAAACCATAAATTCCTTCAATGAATGTTACCAAGCCTGATGTTTCATAAAGACAGTTCAGCTAATTCCATCTCAATACGTAAACTCTAACTAGTAGAGAATATTATGTAGGTTACAGCATGCACTCCTGAAGCAAACCTTAGTAAAAGACCCAAGAATATAGCTAATTCCTTATGACAGTCACCAGGAAAGAGTGAATTCTGTACCAGCATGTCTTCCCTCCTCTTTCTAAATCCATTTTATAACTGTAAGAAGTGTCCTTCATTGTCCTCTTGCTCCCAGTAATGACTTGATTTTTTGGGGTTTTGTTCCTTGCTTTGTTAACAACCTTTGCAATGCAGAGGGTCTTGCTGGAAAAAATACACCTGGAGCCTTCATATCATTTGCATATCATTTTAAATACATTTACATGGCATTTTAATCAAGGAAAATGCAAACACACAGTTATAACTTTTTATTTATAGAGTTCTTATAAGGTACTTAGCAAAACATACAGACAAAATATGACCTCAGGGCTGAAGAGGAAAAAGTATCAGTGAGAAGACTGCTAGCATGTCTTAAAAATCCATCTGATTAATGTCCTGCTTTACATATAGCAATTATTGTTTGAGGCTATCTAGAAACTTGTAATGTTTTGATTTAATCAGTTTTGTGATAGAAAAAAATCTGTCTAGAAGTACCCACAAAGTGGCTCACACATAGAGCGCACATGACTTTTATTCAGTGCTGGATGTCATCTGGCAGGTATCTGCTGGGACAGAGATGCTTTAAGTCATGGGTGCTTGCAATGGACAGATTCTTGACAGATCTTACACGATCCTCACCCTCAGATTTCAAAGTTCTGCTGAAAATAACACAGAAGATAACCTGACATCGATTGCATCTCCTCAAATTACCATGATCTGCTCAGCCTAGCTACATCTCTCATTTCCTTGAAATATGCTGCTGAAGTTGGCCAGGAAAAAGGTGTTCTGCTCTGCCTCACACCAGCTAGCTTGTCACCCACTCACAAGTTTTCCCACCCAACCATTCCCAACAGCAGCAGCAGACTGAAGCTCCATTCTCCCCACTGAAAATACAGTTATGCCAGTGGCTGACTCACTTTTGCCTCCCAACTTGAGGAGTGATACATCTTCTGAGAGGGAAGTTGTATAGGAGCTCTGCAGGTAACAGCGAGCTCTGGAGAGGTGGAAGTGGTGTATGAATTCCAGAAACCAAGTAGTTCCTCAAACTTAATCAACCTCTCTCTATAATTACAGATAAAGCAACAATACTGGAGGAATTTTGTAAGGTTGTGCTTTAAAAAGTCAAGCAATGCCAGAATTAAGGCTATCGGGAGAACCTTAACCCCTTTAGACACATACATTTTGATGATTCTCACAATCATCATACCAAAAGCCTCCATGAGGACCTGCAACAGAAGACCTAACTGGACACTAGTTTTAACTCCATGAAAACTGTTCATATGCCTCATCCAAAAAGTTAAAGCTGAAGATTTCTGCACAATTAAAATCCTGAGACAACTTTCTCCTAGATATTTTCCAAAACGTGACATTCCCCAAATGAAATACCTTCATCTGATTTCCTCCTGGGTCTCTGGAAGCCAGAGAAGCAGCTGACTGAAATTGAGAAGATTCTTCTCAGCTTAAAAATTGCTAACAAATAAAACTGAAGAAAGTCTCGTCTTCAATAAGTTTGTCCATCCTGAACAATGAATGAAGTATCCACCCTGCTTGGAAGGAAACAACCAAGTATAAAATAATGTAATTATTGATGGTACGGTAGGTACAAAACTGATGCTTTTAATATGCAAGCACCATATATATCTGCCTGAATCTGACAAAAAATGCGATGACATTTAATGGGTATTTGTAAAATGTTTAGTGATTCCTAGGTAAAAAGTCCTTCTGAAGTACTATTATTGTTGTAGAAAATAGAAAAGGCCACAGTCTTACTAAAGTAATGGAATAGCAACTACAGGAAATATGTAAGAAAAAGAGTGAAAACCACTGTGATACTTCAAAAAACAGTGCTCTGAAGCCATCACTTACTGTTTCATAGATATTCTACATTTTTTTCCAATCTTCACAAAACATCAGTGTTTCAGACATGTCATATTCATATGACAGAGCTATTGTATAATCAAAATCTCCTTGAGGGCAATAAAGTAAACAAAACTGCTAGTGCACTATATAAATTTTGCTTAAGGGCTTTAAGGACAGCAATGACATAGGGTAAAAATCCATTCAGGCTTACACTGGTCTGCCAAGAAGGGAATGAAGACCTTTCTTCTTTTTTCTGGGAAATACAGGGCTTCTCAGGTGAACTAAGGCAGCCCTGGTGTCACTGAGGCACATGATTATCAACCAAGGGAGTCTGTGGACTGCACTTCTTATCTGCACACCCTTCAAAGCCCATCAGCATGGGAGATGTGCAAGGTAGAGCTAGAGCACAGTTTTTAGGTAACAGTGAAAGTTAACACTGGCTCCTCTGTGGGTTTGAGGGCTTTGTTTTGTTTTGTTGTTGTTGTTTTGGTTTATGGTATAGGGATTTGGGGCTGTTGGACTATTTTAAAGTATAAAAAAAACCAAAACAAATGCTTGCCACCACTGGAAAAGTAGAGCTCTTAAAAATGAAATGTTATGAATGATAGCTCATAACTTATCCCCTGTGTCAGTACCACATTATCCACCTTTCCTGATATTTTTTACCCCTCAAGGACCAATTCAGCAATAAATATGTTCAGAGTTCAGCTATACTTGATGATCTCTAGAATATCACTGTGCTCAAACACCTTATTAGCAGCTAATAGGATGCTATTTTTTTCACAGCTGCATTATTCATTCCCAGGTAAGGTACATGAGTGACCTCCACACGGATAAGTGGAGAGTTCTTCTGTCTGCTGAGGGGAAGCCTTCATCCAGTTATCATATGACAGCAACTGATAGTACAGATGATGAAAAGACACGACAAGGAAAATATATAAATATTTTCTTGAATTACCCCCTACTTTTTACAAGTTACAAACCACTTCCAGGTTATAAAAACCTGGAAGATGCCATGTACTTCAGTTTTTAAAAAAATCATGTCGTTATCTGGGAATTTTGCAGAAAATCATACCACCGACTCAGTGAAATAGTTTGCAAAAAAGGACATATCTGGGTTTCTATGGTTTTTTGAGTGGAATAAAAATTCGTATGAGAGGTGATTCAGTTCATCTCCAAGTCAGTGTTTCAAATCCAGTTAAGGCATATAATTATGACTGAGCTTTGTAATCTCATATGAAACAACTAGTCTCTGTCCCTTTCAAAATGGCTATTCATATCAAGTGTCTAAGCACTACTGCCATACAAAACTTCGATATTATTAACTGCTAGCATATTAAAAAAATACATGGACTGATCAGACATTATAACTTTGTCAACATCCAAAATTTTATCAAAATATTCACTCTATTGGGTGTTTTTCTTCAAAATCCCAGCTGCAAGGGTCATGTGACTGTATCTGAAGGTCAGATTTCAGAATAATTTCTTACCTCTGCTTTTAAGTGAAGCTTGATAGTGTAAGGCAGCTGAACCCTATCAAAAGTACAGAAACCACCAAATAAGATGCTATAAAAGCACATTGTTTTAAAACCTCTCTTGAAGGCAAAGACAATCTCATTATTAATAACACTACATCAGTGTAGATCAAACTTGAGGGCAAAACTGCATTTTAAACTGTGAAAGGTCATCACACTGGTCTTGGTACCTGTACTTGGCAGGGTTATTTATATTTCATGCCAGCCTGACTGTAACTTATAAAGAGCATCTACATTTTTCCCAAATAAAAATGTGAATGCAATTTTAAGATTTCTATAGAACAGGAAATAAAACTAGAAAGAATGTGTAAACCTTTGTGATTTGTAAGAATATGTTTATATTTTAAAATTACTTCCATAAGATGTAGTTCTAAAAAAGCTGCACTGAAATCCAGAATAAAATGAACTTTAAATCAATATTTTTGTGTGATTAAGTCAAAAAATGAGAAACAACAGAGCTTGCTATATTATTACTGTTTGATAAACAATGGGTGGTATGGGGTTTATTATGAAAGGCTAGTATCTGAGCAAAAAGGTTAGCTTCTTAAGGCTTATAATAAAAATGTGAAATACCATGAACTGGGCAGGGGAAGGATTTGCAACACCAACAGATTAACCTTCATTCTGTGAAGGTAGAAGTAAGGAAATAAAAGGAACATGTCTGCAGTCAATAGCACCATGATGACATGAGGAAGGTCACATTTGCCAGAATTTTTTCTTCCCCCAGGGAACGTGAAACATGTCAAGTACATGATCATGTATCTGGAGGAGCAGTAACACTGCTTGTGATCAATCATCCTTTCTGCCTCCTGAGTGGAAAGCTAAACTTTCAGGATTAAACAAAATAAAAAATGAACTAATGCACGCATAGCTCAATAACTGGGACTGTTATCACCATAAGTGTGAGGAACTATACAAAAGCCATGGAACAGTCACCTGTCCCAAAACATGGCAATAATTCTGAATGTCTCACCAAACAACATTTTCAATAACAACCAAGTACAACAGAAACACTTGATCTTTTCCTTGTCTTTTACCCATTCAATTGTGAAGTTACAATTTGTGAAGAGATGCTTCTGAACAAATATTGGTTTTATTCTGCAGTTTTTCTGTATTTCTATTATTAATCATTAGGGTATTTGTCCTGAAATTTCCCTTGTTTCAGGGCTTGGGGTTTTTTGACAAGTATTCTGATATAGATGTGCACTCTTTGTCCTTTAAGGTTGCTCTAAGAATTACCCCAGAAATTTTCTTTTGTTTCTGTAACATGGTCCAGTTCTTTTCAAGATTTCCAAACCTCAACGATTGGCTATGCCACAGGTTAGAATTCAAGCATTGTGAAGCAAGAACAAAAAGTGAAATATGTTAGCTAAGAAGCCTAAAATACTTTCACCTATCTTGCTATCTCTATTTGGCTGAAATATGCATTTCTTTAATATTTCAATGTGATCAAATTGGCATGTTTTCCTTCACTTGGTTAAAGAATAATATTAGACTATTCACAATAGAGATTGTTAAACTCAAGAAGTTTATGCTGTCAAGTATAATGAAAAATATATATATACATATATATAAAGCTCCTATTTCAATTCCACTTTAAGAAAAAGCCAAGCACATCTAAAGCCCATTTTAATTATTTTTGGCCTTCATATTTTTTTCCTGAGTTATGTTGAGAAAGAGAAAATGTATCACCAATAATATTTTAAAGCCATCACTTAATGTTCTATCATACATCACCACACATTTCAGTTTCCAGACCTTTCAGCAGTTATACAGCTGTTATTTATGGCACTAGCTACTAGCTTTATAGGCTGATTATCAGAAAGGGAATAGGAGTCGGGCTTTTTTTCTGCCTTCTGTCTCAAAAAATGAAAGTAGAACAAAACCTGCACAAATAAGGAAAGCGTTCCCTCGCCTTTACTTACTTTGGGTCATTTTCCTTTCAGGTTCTCTTCTATGGACTCCCACTGAAAACAGATCTCTAAGGAGCACTTGTTAAGGCTAATCTGACAGGTTACTGGTGGCTTTTGTCTTCTTGTTCTCAACCATTTTAATTCTTCCATTATGTCAATCACCAAAATATTCTTTCCATATTTATATACTGGTGTCAGGTCTCATAAAGCTATACAACACTGAAGTAGTATTCAATTATCTCTTGCTTAACAGCTCTCCAGTATCAAGCACCTAAGTCAGGACAGCTCCAAAGACAACACAATACAACATTAAGTGAATTTTAATAGTAAATAAAATATGGCAAGTCCTCTCCCTCTCCACCTGTCAAACAAAAATACATTGTATCTATTACATAAAACAGTAACAGAAAAGTATAATTATTCCAATTAAAAAAAAAAAACATTAAGAGTCACTCTACTTTTCAACATCAGCAGGCAAGCATTGGCATGTAGGCTAAGTTATCATCGGAGGAAGGAAGACAGATAAATTGTTTAAAAGAAATGGGCTGTTACCAGAAACACAAGCTCATATGTGCCAACAAATCATATCACAAGGAATGTCGAAGTGCCATGCTTGCAAGCACAGGTTAAAGAAGCAAAATGCAAGAGATATGCTCTTACTAATAATTAAGAACTGAAACAATCATATTATAAATATTCATTATAGAAAGATANNNCATTATAGAAAGATAGCTTCACTCCTTAGAAACATTCCCAGGTTGCAAATGTGTAATTGACTTTTTTTTCCCCCTTGTTATGAAGAATGAAAGACCGTGGCATCTGTTGTACTACACAATTGGTCTGTTCATAACGCTGTTGGGCACTTCTAGGTGAAAGTATGCAAGAGGTTTTTCTCTCATTACTTATTTCTGCAGGTCTGTAAAACTGAAAGGATTAAAACTTTAGATCCATACAAGCCTAGGGAAAAGACTGGAATGGTGCAGTTAATACCCAGCTTCTTTTTAAAGAGAAAGTCACAATGACTTATTCTGCCTACAGAAAT
>VYZV01040677.1:0-12847 GCA_013401275.1 Pandion haliaetus | reverse complement strand
AAGAAATAAGAGGATCTGGCTGGAAGAAGATCTCCAAAACGTGGAGGGCAAATCTTAACACAATCAACTTTTTGGAGGACTTCTATTCCCATGGTGAAAAAACAGCAGAGGTGTTAATGGTGAACCACAGTTCAATATAAAGGCTCCACAGAGCACTTGGTACTCAGTGTTTTGTTTCTCATGAAAGGCCCTTTTTTTTTTTTTCAGCTAAAAATTCAATCTCCAACCCCTCTGTTCCACTCAGAATTCATAGTTATGCCTAATCTGCTGCTTTTCTGGCTCACTTACAGGTCCTGTTGGCAGGTAGTGAATGCAAAATCATTTTAATGGGGGAACCCCTGGGAACGGGAGCAAAAGTTTTGAGCATTTACAATTTTACAATGACATACAGCCAGCTGTTAGAGGAAATAGGCCTCTATCACTGGACCTCACTGGAATGAGACCATTTGTATGGATATTTTCAACTCAGCAGCCTGCTAAAGAAGGAAACTAGATCATCCAAACAACAAAATAACAGGATTGGCCTGGACAGGGAAACATCATGAGGACATACGCTACTTATTAAACCCATTGCACAATGAGAAGTCCATCCCCAATTTGAGGGCCACAAACTGTTGAGGCCGCAAGCAAAGTGAGGGCCAATAGAGATTGAAGGCCCAGATGGGAAGGTAGAGCAAATAAAATGGTTCAGAATGGTAGAAAGTAAAGAGAAGAAACTGCTGGGCAAGGACAATTTGATATGTTGGACAGTTTATACAAACATTAATTTAATTTGGATCTAGCCGAGAGCACATTTTGGCCAACACGATCAGACACTAATTTCCATCTTTTCTATGACTTACCATCTCCTGAACAATAGCTCTAAGTGATGGCAACTGGTGCCAAGTTTAAAGAAAATGGACTTAATTAATTTCCCACTGAAATCAATAAGAATCTCTCCTTGTCTTCGGAGGAAGCTAAATTAAGCCATTTATTAGCAAGAGTATCTGCTCATAACAATCCTATTACAGAACAATCAGAAAAATTATAAGAAACTGGAGAAAAAAACCAAACACGGTGGTTAAGAAATAATAAGAAAACTTTTTTAAAATATGCATCATTCTCCCTTTGATACAAAAGTCAGCTGTGATGTCCTATTTCACATTCATATCTTCCCAGTCACTCAACTGATCAATAGTTCCCAAGGTACCTGTTTATCTTGTTTTCTTCCTCTTTGGTCTTCTCCATGGAATTGCTCTCTCAACTGTTTCATGTAACACAAGCATTATTTTCAATCCAGTGCCTCCTAAAACATCCACAAGAAAGAGATTAAAAGAAAAACTTCTGTCTTAAAAATCTTGTATTCATTTGGGTGTGGGGTTTTCCAAAGGAAGGCAGTGGTTTATAGAGCTGAACTCTCCTGAATTCCTTTGAAAAATCCCACCTCTAAGTCAAGGATGATGTCTCTTTGAGGACACCAGCTGTGTCACTAGCAGTGAATGCACAGTCAGGTGTCTCTTCTCAGTTTCATGGTACAAGTTACCTATATGGCTATTCTGAGCAAGGACTGAAGCCTCTTTCACACTTAGGAGTTAGAAAGGGAAATCAAGGACACAGGGGGTTCAGTTGTACTGGGCCAGGGAAGAGGATGAACATTCACCAGGTGGGCATCAGCTGGGAGAGGGAGGCACTCGCAGGCCAGTGGTAAAAGCAGCTAGTTGTGCATCTTCATCCTTGGAGGTTTTCAAGACCCAAATGGATAAAGCCCTGAGTAACCATGCCTGATCTCATAGCTGACCCTGCTTTGAACAGGGTTGGTCAAGAGACCCCAAGGTCCCTTCCCACCTGAATTATCTTGTGATCCTATGCTTCTTGCTGCTGTCACTTCTTAATCTGTTTGCCAACTGAGAGAAAAAAATAAAATAAAATACAATTAAAAAAAAAATCAAACACAGTTACCTAGGTTAAAAAAAAAAATACCTGTCTGTAGTGGACTTAAGAAATCCTTTATTCCATACCCCTTCCACAGGGAAGAACCATGATAGCTATACCATTCCTGACAGATCTGTAGTTTGCAGTCCTTAAGATTTCCTCTGAGGAGTAATGGAGACTCAACAGCCTCTGCTAGTAATTTATCCTGGTACATCACTATTCTTCTCAGGAAGTTTTATCTTAACTCAGTACCTAAATCTGTCTTGCTGCAGTGTAATTCCATAATTTCTTGTCCCAGCTGTTAGACATGGAGGACAGATTATTCCCTCCCCCTTTAAAGCATCTTGTTCTGCATTTTTAAATGAATCTCAATCTTTTATCTAGTCTGAACAACCCCAGTTTATTCAAACTTTCCCCATGTTTCAAGTCACTGACCATTCTCCTTGTCCTTTGCTGCACTCTCTCCAATTGGCCAATATCCTTCACAACACACAGTGCCCAGAACTGGACAGCCTACTCCAGCTGAGACTGCTGCAGGGAACAGAGCAGAAAATTGACTCCACGTATCTTGCAGGCTATGCTCCACACACAGTCATGTTTATTTTATTCACAGCATCATGAGGCTCTTGGCTTGAACCCAACTCATAGTCAGCTATAACTCTAAGCTAGATGTTTTCCTTCAGAGTTGGTATTAACCCATATTCCTACACCTAGCAGTGAAGCAGTTGATTAGTTCTGCCTAAATGTTGAACCTCCACTTCCCCTTTCTGGACAATATCTTGACTTTTCCAAGTCACATCTCCAACTCTCCAGATAATTCTGACTTCTAATTAAAATCTAACAAACTTGCAAGTCCTTCATAAGTCTAGCAATCCCTCTATTCCACCACTTGAGTCATTAATGAAAATATTTACCAGAACTACAGAGTTGTGTAAGTAGGAGGAAGCTGTTATTTCCTGAACCTCTCTCCCAACCTCCTTCCTCCTCATTTCAAATCCACTTCCTTCCTCCCTCCCTAGGGCATCTGCAGAGAGCAGGCAAAGAACAAGAGGAGAAGGGAGGCTTCAGCCAGCCCAGCAATCAGACATGTAATTTAGTAGTGGTAAAGGCCAAAAGCAGCAAGAAAAAAGATATTAGGATAGGGAACTGTGATTCAAAAGTGGAACTCTATATGAGGCAGCAGATATCACACCTTGTTTACCATTTTCCTGGAGTTTTAAAAGCGTGACATTTAAATGTCTAAATGGTCTGGCACACAAAGCAAGCCACACCTGTGATCATGACATATTATACTGTCTCTTGCAGGTCAAAATAAGACAGTAGAAATAGCAGTATCTGATATTCCTATGTCCCCTGCAAAAGCCTTCTGGCTGAGCTCAGCCTATTCTGATGGCACCCATCAGGCGGTCTACAGTGTCTTAGCACTATACAATCTTTCTAACTCTTTTCAAATGTTCTCCTTGTATACTCAAACCTGGGAACTTTCAGCTTAATGGCTTAATTACGCACTCAGATAACATAAATACAATACTTTGGCTGCTGTAAAAAACATCCAAATTTGTCTGCTGGCAGAGCATCTAAGTGTGAAACAATTTGCAGTGAGGAAAATTCTTCCTTATTCTGAATGGAGCCAGAAATCTTGATAATGTTCAGTTGTATTTAAATGCTTTCAATTTTGTGGTATTGTCAAACACTGGTGCCCCCTTCCTAACTGTGTAATGTCCCTTTTAAGACAATGCCAAAATCAAGACCAAAGCCAGTAGTCTTTATGGAAGGCTTTAAAATATATATATATATATTTATGGGAATTACCATGACTATCAAAAATGAAAATACTAGTCTATTACTAATACAAATTAAAATGGGAACTCTGCACTTTGGAATAGAGATTGAGTGCACAACTGGAAATCACTCATGGCTCAAACTGTAGATAGATGCACTTGACCTTGGCTCTGGTCAGAAGCACACAGTGAAAAAGAATCTCAAAAAAACCCCCAAACAAACAAACAAAAAACCCACAGAGTGCTCCTTCTCCATTAGGTATTTCAATTTTATGTTAATGTATTTGCACTAATCAGCAGTTCAACTACCCCAGCCTAACACTGGAGAAAAAGAGGATCACACAGGTATAGGCCTCCAGAAACCTTTAAATATAGGTTTCACTACATTTCCTGTCAATATCTATCAAGGACAGCAAAACATCTTTGCTATTTTTCGCCCTATTCATCACTGAGAAGGACATAGGATTCCTTTTTCCCCTCACCAGAAACTGAGTTTCTTCTTGCTACCCCAGTCAGGATTGACCTACTTAGACAGTCCATGAAATATATAATATTATTGCCAGGTCCATTGTTTTCCTCTATAACAAAGAATCTTTTCATGCTCCCTGAGTGTATCATGTGCTAAGAGACATCTGCAAAGTCTCGGAGAAGGTAAACACAGAAATCCAGAGGAAAAAATACACTTAGGATATAATTACAAAAGTGTTCAACATAAGGCAAAAATTCAAAATGTTTTTGTTTCTAAATAATTTCAAAACCAGGAAGGAGGGAGATTTCTGAGATTTCCAGACCAGGGAAGCATTTTTACTTAGTTTACAGAATTACAGGCTTGTCTTGGCACCTAGTAGTAGCAATTCAGGCAAACCATCTCAAGGCATCTCCCTTTTCACAATAACTTTTTCACAGCAGTGCTAGGGTAAAATAATGACAATCTCACATCCCTGCTGCCAGCTCTTACCCATTGCACCAGAGCATTATAAGCATTTGGCAGCCATCCAACAAGACAGAACTGAAAATTATTTAGCTGAAAAATAAAGTAGGGGTGTTTGCCAGTTTCTTTTTAAGCCAAATCAATTCTGCAATCAGGTTCACCACTTTCTTGTGCAAGAGCTTGTGCTAGAATAGCAGTCGGTAACACAAGGTTGAAGACTACATGGGTTGTATTATTAGCCAGTCTCTAGCTGCAGTCTCAGAATCCCAAAAGACACATTTAGCATGTTTAGAGCAGTAGGTTGGTGGGAAGAAGGATTCTGTCACTGAATTCAAGCCTAGTCTCCCTCACGCTAGCTGCACACCAATGTGCTGCTCTCAATTTTCATCCCTGTAAGGGAAAAATCAAGACCAATGAGTTAATGAAATGTCAGGTGAAGAATCAGCTAAACATGTCAAAACACCACAAAAAAATATTACTCCCAAAAGAGAAAGAATCAAGAGTTCACCAGAAATGGCATATGGCTGGTGATCATTACTAACAACCAAAAAAAGAAAAAAAAAAGAAAAAAAAAAGAAAGGAAAAAAAAGAGAAAAAGAAAGGTGTTCTCCCACCCCACAATTCAGTCAGATCCTTTCCTGGCTACCACTCTAAAATGATAAATTATATACATTACAAAATATTCCAAAATACATATGCCCTCTAGTTCAAGTTTATTTCCAGTATTATCAAAGATGCAGACAACTGAGGAACCTCCCATATAGTTGAACCTCAATGTTACTGAATCATAAAAAGTAACAGCAACTGACTCTTAACCACAAAGTTCAAATCCAAATCTCACCTCTTCTTAAACGTCATTCTGCTATCAACCTTCTCTTCATTAACTTTTCTTTCCATGTCATGTTTTTCATTATCAATTCTATTCAGTGAGCATAGTTCTGCAATTAATTTTGCAGTAGTTTTGTTCATTTTCTTCCATCAGCCCATAATCATATATAGTGTGTCTTTCTGTAAGAAACAAGTTTAACAGGGTTAACAGATGCCAGTGTTATACAGTACAGGCATGGAATTCAAATACCTAACAGACTATTACACGATTTAAAAAAAAAAAGTAACTTTCTCTCTGTATAACCTTATTACAAGATAGAACAGATATAGAATGAAGCAAGATTAATTTTAACCTGCAATAGACATGCTCTCTTCTGGATTATAGTCCTTGTATTAGGAAATCAAAATTGATTTCAAGTGGATAACCAAACTCTGAAGTTTTGTCTTCTTCCTGTAAAAGGTCAGTTCCCTATTGAAGTAAATCAGCTGAATTGTATTTCGTACCATAACATTTATCTGCATCAGTGAAGCATCTGTAAACACAGGGAGAATAATCTTGTGGTTAAGACTCTAGTCTAGGAATGAGGAGCTCAGTGTTTAGTTCCCAGCTGTGTCACCACTTTTCTGCAGGAACTTTAAATGCAAATCCCCTCATCCTGAACATCTATTTCTGCTCTACAAAATCAAAACAAAACTTTTCTGGATAGTGTATTTAAATTGTAAACCACTTGATGCAAGATAAACAGTCATTATCACAATGGTAGAAACAGTATTCATCTGTTATTTCTCTAACTACTGATCTGGTCTCTGTGGGCTAGTGCAAAAAAATTCTGTGATTCACGCTGGGATTCTGTCCACACAAAAAGAGATACCTAGTAAAACTGTCCAAAACACTTTCCCCAAGTTATTTTCCAACCTATGAACCTCTGAACCGCAAAAGACTTCAGAATCAGCATGGAATTGGTGACATCTGTGTTTTCCCCAGTGTTTCCTTGTCAGGTAGCACCTTGAGCAGTTACTAACATGACCATGCTATAGAACATGTTGAACACCCGTTCAATAAATACAGCCCACTGCCTTTTGATGCCTGCTAAATCTCCTTCAACACTGTCCTAAGCCATTCCACCTAATATCTGTGCTCCTTCCAAGACCCTTGACAACTTAGTTACTTCTTTCCTCTGTTCATACTCTTCAGCTTACTTGTTCAACTACCTGTTTTCTTCTTAGCTCCAAGATTTCAACTAACAGAAGACTACGCCTGAGGACTACAGATAGAACTTCAGATTCTCTCAAAATTCCATAGCCAAAATAATACTGTTACTAGCTCTGAACCTCATGATTTTGTTGCCACTATCTCCCTTTGGTGCTAGTAATTTTTAACTTTCATAAGAACTGTCCCCACAAAAAAAGGAGAGTACAACTATGAACCTCTGAACCGAAGAAGGAACTACTATGCTAACTACAAGCACTATAGCACAGCCTACAAATAAGAAGGTCAGTGAATTCATTTCAGGTTGTTCATAGGCCCAAGAAAGCAGTTTTATTCAGTCGGAGATGGGGAAAAGACACTTAAAAATATGTAGCTGTTTTCAAGAAGGCAGCATTCAAAAAGGCATTTATATGAAACAGCTTGTGCTGCTGATCTGGGGCTACAGAGATTAACAAAATTATACCCATGTGCAAGCTTAGGCACCCAGGGGAATTAAATAAACCAAACAAAGATCTGACAAATCTTCCAAACAGGATCATGTGAATGAATGCACATGCAATCAGATGGCATAAATATGATAGCAGAGAGGGGGATCTCAAGTTTCCTGAAAGCTAGCAAGCCTAAATTATATCTTCCTCCATGGGTCAGAAAAGGATCAAGAAATTTTGAACACCGGGTCCGTATGTCCAATGCTTTTTCTTACGACAGGGCCAGGGAGAAATCTTAATGTCAAACTTCCAAGATAAACTCATCTTCTACTTTTTATTTCTGTCATTCTTTCTCCCTTAGCCTGAGAGAACAAAGGCCCTGCACTAAAGCATTTACAACATTGCATTAGAATTAGAAAAGAGCAGACTGCCAGTCTTGGTAAAAAAACCAATATGAAAGTGATCTACACAGAGCAGATTGTTAAAAATCAGCTGGCCTGAACTCGTTCACACAGAAATAACTACATAATATAAAAAGGTAGGCAAGCAAATTGTAGAAAAAAGATGCTTAAAATATTTGCACAGAGAAAGGGGTGAAAATCTATTAAATTATCTGCTGTGAGTTGCTCCCCAATTTCAGCACTGCAGTATGTTCTACTATTTGAGCAGGAAAAATAATTAGGCTTCTAAAGTAATTCATGCACACCTCAGTAACCTTGTACTAACCTGAAAGGTCTGGAAATCAAGCTGAGATCTCACAACAGGACTGGTATAAATAAGGAAAATATTTAATGACTATAATGATAAGCTATACCATTAGGGATAAATGGACAGTGAAACTTCATGAATTTGCTTCCAGTTGTGCAACAGCTTATATAATACACCAAATATGTATAGGACAATAGAACAAACATGCCTTTCTCTCATTCCTTTTAACAGAGTTAAACTCAAATCAATTTCACAAAAGTCTTGGCTTAGGTTATCCACAAAGCATTATCCACAACTCTGTTTTTGAAAAATTATTCAAAATTCCAAGGAGGTGAAGAAGTATCAGCCCAGCTGCAGTGAAGTGTCAGACCTGGCTCATCATTCCTGACGTGTCCAAAAACAACAGTGACTTATAATTTGCAGAATAACCTGGCCCAATGAGGTGACATAAGCCAAAAATTTTATTGCAGTTTTTTTTAGAAATAACTCACTGCAAAAACAACTCACTGCACCCTGACATATACTCCTAAGGATAATGCAACCAGGTGAAGCTGTAAGGAAATCCAGTGTTGTCATAGCAGAAAATATGTATGAATAAAGTCTAGGAGAAAAACCGTGTAAACAATTTTTTTAAGCAAACAAACTGAAAATTGCATTCAGTTAACAAAATTAACTAGCTTTTTGGTTGACCAAAAAATGACATTCTTTTTCTCCTCTGCTTGATAGAGTTGAAACACTTCTCTCCAGCTTTCTAACGCTTATTCTAACTACTTCATTAGGGATATTTCAAAGCCAGCCTATTCAGACCTAAAGTCTTTTTGGTGAATGAAAGCAGCAAAGGACTAAACCAAAAAAATCTGTTGTTGTACTTTTACATAATAGTACAAGAGTGGAATAGCAAGATTCAGTTGTGCTGCCTGCCTGAGAGGCCAGGAACCCTGATGGAAGCCCTGCAGACATGAACCCTCCTCACGCCCTGCAGCATACTGCACACTAGGTTCCACAGCCCTCCTTCCCTCCTGCTTACACCAAGAGGAGGGATAGGCCTTACCTTCTCCAGGGTGGGCAAGCTGAAAAACAATTCTAAATAAAAAAGTGAAAATGTTCATTTCAGCAGTTAGGAATAAAGCTGATCTTTTTTATCAACTTTTACATAACTTGCATAAATTCTAGTCAAACTTACAAATCAATTGAGAATGAATGAAAATATACTGCTTGGCGAATTTGCTGGGGAAAAAATAAAATAAAAAATCAACAGTTCTCTTCTGCAAAGAACAGCTCTGTATTCTTTTCCTGGTTATTCCAAAAGCTTATTTGTCTGCTTACTTAAGTTATTCAAATTCTCTTTGCCTGACTTCTCTTATTGTTCAGACACATGATGCTGCTTGTCTCTAAGCGTGCTGCAAAGTTGCATCACTAACATCAAAGGTCTTCAAGGTTCCTGTATGGAAGACATCATAGAAATGCAAAAAATAAGATTTTGCACTAAGCAGCAAAAATGTCTTTTACTCCTTTGAATATGAGACAGAGGGAACACTCAAATATACAGAGCCAGATCTAACTCCAGAAAATAGAAATTGAGAAAATCTAGTCTAGAGAGTGTAATACTGTAAGGAGTATTGCTGGATTTAATAAACATTCATTAATTCAGTGATGAAATTTTGCTGCTGTACAAAAGCATCATTCCATCAAATATTTAACCCCTTGCTGTAGAAATTTAAAATATATATTTTATGATATCTTAACATTTGGTTGCAAAAAGCTGCAATCTCATTTTAAATTTTCAGATGAAAATATAATTCAAGTAGAAATATGCATGACAAGTGATTGCTATAAGTTTATTGACAGAGGCCCCATCCAGTAGTTCTACTCTCAGAGCATGCAAAAACCTACAGTACAAGAGGAACCGTGATGATGTGCAGAGCACTCTGAATAGCCTGTAAGAAGTGATTCAGACTACAAACATTGATGCTTCTTTTTTTCAAATTAATCACCAACAGATCACATTTTTTCACCAAAGGTTAACCCACCCATTCTGCTGGGGTGAATGGTGCCCTTGATTAACCACATTTCTCATGGAAGGTCAGGAGTAACAAACAGCCTGACTTCAATCTCTAAAGGCACTAGACTCCCTCCATAAATGATAATCCTGGAAGGCAGCAGGAATGGAGGAGGGCTCACACATTAGCAGCACGGTTGAGCTGATGCAGGTGGTCATAACTTATTGCAGATGGAGGTATAAATTGCTAACATCTCTCACAGGACCACAGCATTAAGTATGTATGTACAATACCATATGTAAGAGCTTGAAGCCACAATGACTTCCTCAGAAGAAGCATCATTTAGGAAACTGAATGATGAATTTTTTTCTTTCATATGGAGGAAAAGGTCCCAAAGGAAGAGAGTGATGAGATGTTTGTTTATCATTTTTAAATGAGCTGCTAGAAAAGAAGAGAAATGTTGAAACATTTTCATCCTGGAAAGAGGAGAGACATTGTGGTCTATTTTTATCACTTAACAAGCCAATGGCATGAAAACAGTAAGGCATCTTCACCATACACCGAGACAATGTATGTGTTGCAGGAGAAGGAAATGGCTCTCTTGCCCTCAGTTTAAAAGAAGGAGAGAGTTGGTGGGTTCTCCAAGGCTCTAAGTTAAAAGGCCCTCTATTCAAATTGCAACTCCATCTGTTCAAATTGCAACTGTGCACTTCTAGTTTGAAATGTAACAAACTTCATAAGCTTCATACCTTAAACTCAGGAAAAGAAACCACCCATGGCTTCAATCTATGATTTCAGGGAAGAAATTGGGGTAGATTGTGAACATATGTACATCCTAGCACGGCTGTGGGAATCTCTACAGATGCCTTTAACCCTCCAAATGCTAAGTAGTGAGGAAGATGCTCTGCTAGGCTGGAAGCAGAGAGATTTCACCCAGTTGTTTCTGATTTGGGGTTGTAGCAGTCCTGCGAGAAAGATTACCAAATTATCCATTCAGATTCTCCTTGTACCCTCTGACTGTATCCTGCTTCCCAAATCATGCTGAGTTCACCAAACACTGTCCCAAACGCACAAAGATAAATCTGTTTTTCTAGGCTAGGGAGCCTCTGTAGCATCACAGGGGTAAGGCTTGGATTTGATGCAATAGCAATGCAAGTTGTTCTACACTTAATAAATATATTGGTATTTAATCTACCAAACATCATAAACACTAGTGCAAACACTTTAATAAGCTACTGTGTAGTCATTAAATATTGAAATCTGTTCTTAATTAAGTGCTTTGTTTGACATAAAAATCCTCATTCTCAATGCAGGATTTAGTCCCGTTCCAACACAAGGGCAGCAGCATGACACGATGTGTTAGACCATCTGTGTTTATAATCACTGGCTTTTCTAATGCATGTATGAAAGTGAGGTCAAGCCTCAAACAGGTTGCTTTATTTAGTTAGAAGATAACTCGGGCTGTTACTAGACATCAAAATCCATGACTTGTCATAGGTCTGACCAATTACAGAAATGAACGGCTCCACTTAAATAGCTCTTCTGAAACTTTTTCACATTGCTTTGAAAAAGATGCAGTGCTGTAGAATTACATGCATTTCTCCAATTTTTTGCTGCTACAAGTACCTGTGACAATGTGTATTACTGAATATTAGAGGAAAACACAACAGTCATGTTTTTCAAGATCTTATAAAATCTAAACCAAGACCCCCATTGACTTTTTTTTCCTTTGCTCTATAGAGTTTGTACTTTCAAACAGAATTTAGGTGATGTACAAATTCACTTTAAAATTACATCTTCCAGGCCAACTTTTAAATATCCTTTTACTATTATTGTTTCTAAGCACAAGGATAATTACTGGCAGATTAATGGATGATGACATTCAGCTACGCAGTCATTACCAAAAAGAATTATAGCATCAAAAGTCTTACTTACATTGCATTAGTAAGTACATTGCTATTGAAAAACGCCAAACCTGTGGATGAGGGAAAGGCCTGGCATGGGAAGAGAGGGAAGACAAAGATATCACAGCACCGTGGAGAAGTTCATACTAATATCTACAACAAAACTAAGCCACTCCTTGTGAGAACTGCAGCCACAGCTACCGGCAGGCTGTGGAAATTCATATAGAAGGCAGGAGCTCTCTCAGTTTCCCTTGGAGTTAATGTACCCTGGCAAAAATTGGACAATATGAGAGATCATTTCCTGCAAATATACATATGTTGCCTACCTCTACAACTCTATACCTAAGGGCAATAAACTTTTCCCAAGAATAGCGAATTAAATTCAGAGGATAGTTTTAAGTGCTTACAAGATACAAATCCCCACACTGCCCAGGCGTTACGTGTCATCCTGGGCAAAGAGACACCAAGCACTAGGCTTCTGAAATTCAACATATGAATATATGGAAGTGGTCTACTATTTCTTCACAATGTTTGGTGGTTTTCTAAAATCATCAGTGCCTGTGGCCATGTGATAATTTGGCATTCTTTTAGAAAAACAGTGATGCCTCTAGCTTTCAAAGTTCCAAAAGAAAATTCAAAAAAATATAAGCTATACTAGCTCATATAGCCAGATGGCAAATAAAATCTAAAGAAAGCAACTGAAATGTATTTAGAATCTCTAATCATATTGGCCTTGAATTTTTATTACTAGGGCTGGCAAAACACTAACTTCTATAAATGTATGAGAAGTTGGGATACCCAGGATGGTGAAGAATTATCTACAGTGACTCCTAGAATTATAATGAGCAAAAGTTGCCTTAAATCAAGGTAAGAATATTTAGAAAAATAATGCTAAATGTGGAAGATTGAAGACATCATTCTCAGTCACCATTTTTCTTTACTTCTTCCTATGCCTTTGATCTAGAGAGAGGCAATAAAAGTAATATGAGCTATGAAAGGAAAAATCACATAAAAGGGAGGCATCGGAGGCCCATTAAACACAATCAGTTACAGGCAATGAAGGACAATACATGAGCAAAGAAAAAAAAGGTTTAATTTTAGATTTTTAATTATTACTTTTTTTAAAAAAAAAAGTAATTTCAGGCT
>VYZV01040675.1:2979-24234 GCA_013401275.1 Pandion haliaetus | reverse complement strand
CCCTGCTACCAAAACCCCACCACACAAACCCAAAACACTTGCCCAGGAGGGTCCAGAAGGGATTGCAGGATCTCTGGGAGACATGACTGAAGTGGGATGTACTGTGCATTGACCTGCCCAGGCCATGATGGTCTGAAACTCTGGTGCACTTGCTCTGTCTGGGACTGGATGGTCATGCCCTTGCCAAGCACTACATCTTCTTTAGTGATGACTGGTGCGTCCCTCTCCAGATATCTATTTAGGGACAGAAGTCAAAGTAACATGCTATTGTATTTGAAAGGCATCAGCTTCCTTTATTTTACATGAAACATACATGGAAGACAGTTGATGATTGCTAGTTAAATTATGGGCTGCAGACGTGTGCAGCACCACATGAACCCTCCTTTATAATATTATCTCTGCCATGGATTCACAGGAATAGAGACCGTGAGCCAGAAAGGACTATGATGGTAAATGATCTGTTGTACAATTTTGAAAAAAGCTTCATTTTTTTTGTCCCCTCTACCCATCTGTGACATGATGGTAATCAGGGGATAAGTTCAACTTAATATTTTTCAAGGAAACATTCTTCATATTGCCAAATATGGTAAGACAGATTTCTTTTGTTTTTAGTTGCCGTGCATGTTAAATAATTATTGGGAAGTAGGTACTTACTCATGATACTAAGAGGTTAGTCCTTAGTGCCTAATCCAAGCTCACCCTACTCTGAAAATTTGAATACAGTGACTTTGGCAAGGGCAATATTGTTACAGAGACAAGCAAACTGTGCAGGCAGACTTGACCTGGATACATACTTTTTGTGCAACCTTGGCCACACTATTTAACATCCTTTTTTCACCCCATTATTTCAATTTATAAAATGAGTGCAAATATTGTTTCTTTCTTGTACCAGGATGAAAAACATTTTTATGTAGTAGTAGAGCATATGGGCTAGATTCTTAGCTCAGGAAAATAAGGGATGTGTCATTGCTGATTTATGCTAGCTGAACATCTATTTCCTGACGTAGAAAATATTTATCCATAAAATACTTTCTCCATCACTAGTAAATGCATTCAAGGATTTTTCTACTCCACTTTTGTCTTCCTCTTCAAGCATGATATATAACTAATACTATAAGTCCATTTTTTAGTTTTTAAAAATAATTTTCTGCTAGTTTCAGAAATTCAGAATTTCTGAATTCAGAAACAGACATATTGTCATAAATAATAAAAAAAGATTAATTTAGGCCAACTGATATCATTCAGTGGTCAAAGGGAAAGATTCTTATTTATACAGTAGCACTTCACACGTTTATCAGTAAATTGTTTTTATATTAGATGACTAGAACTATGTCAGTTGTGTGATCACAAATAAAAGAATTGTAATTATTCTTTTATATAAAAATGAATTCAATAAAAGATTATGTATATATTCTTTCATAGCAAGAGTAGCAAATAAACTACCAACCGCAGGAGTCTGTCAGCTGGCTAGAGGCTACAGCGTTTGTTTTTGTAAACAGTTCACTGGTATGTCAACTGCTAGTCTGACATGGAGAGAACTGAACAGTATTTTCCTCAAAAAACTTTATTCCCTTGAATGAAATCCTGGACAAAATATTGTGTGGGAGCTGTATTGGTAGGGAAGGAAGATAACCCCCTAAAATGCACTACTGACAGGCATTAATTACAACCAGAAGTTACTCTAGGAGAAAATTTCTATTGAAAGCTAATATAACACTGTCATTATTACAATAGCCATTTCCTTCAGTGTATAGAAAGATAGCTTAAAAGACATCTTTTAAAATACTTTTCCTTGATAAAGAAATGAGCTTGTAGGTTAAATAGACGTGCAGGTTCCTCCAATGTTGTAGACAGAAATGGTAAATATATGCAATTATCTTCACATTACAAGCACAGGTTCAGCATATGTGAGGAGCTAAAGAGTTGAAAAATGATATAGCACTTACATCCATTTGGGAATGACAGGAACGTTAAGAAGGAGACTGATAGGACCCAGTCTTCAGCTGATGTAACCTGACAGAGCTCCATTGAAATAAATGGAGCTATTATGATTCATGCCAACAGTGGAGCTGGTCAATAAGTGCATTGCTTTGAGACGAGCTTTTCTAAGATTACAATAATTGTAAGTGCTGTGGATATTTTATTTTTTCTTCAGGACTACATATATATTTATACCATCTTCTGCACCCACTTAGCATCTTATAATATAAAAGAAATTGAAAAAAATCTTAAAGCTTTCTAATCTGTCAGTCCTCGAGTCTTTTTTCAGGCTAAGCTCTTAGCACTCAGACTTCAGTGAGCTTTCAGCCTCATTACAAACACACACTCTGTGTCTCTGTGTGGAAACAAGCCATTTGCTGTGCATGTAAATGTACACTGAAGCTGGACAGTCCTTCTAGTGGGCTGGACTGGATTCACAATTTTGCTTTCACAACCCAGAAGTGCAATAGTGCACTGAAGTCTGCCTGATACTCTATCGCACGTTGACCTGGTAGGTGTGCTTTTAGCAATCTACTGTGCATTAATAACATTGATTCTCCAAGAAGGTGTCTAACTGTATGCAATTTTTAAGTATTCTTGTGCCTCCCTTGGAAGCATCTGAATTTCTTTTGATCTTGCCTCTTCTCTTTTCAGCAAAGACTGCAAAAATGTATCTTGGGCCAAAAGGTTTCACACAGACCCTTATCAATGACAACTATCAACGACAGGACATAATGGTTCTGTGTGCCAGTATCCCAGTATTGTCTCAGTCAACCATATTCCAAAGAACATTGAGCAGTGTAAGGCTGTGTGGGAACAGATTTAAAATAAAAAGTTTACATGTGTTCCTTACATATTATACAAGCTTCCAAAATTCATGGAGTTGCAAAGAATCACAGTTGTTGAAATCCCGAGTAACTCAGATTTTGAACACATCGTCATGGATAATGAATACTTCTGATTAGGCTTTTGTGCCTCTGGATGTCACTGTTGTTTTGCAATAATATAAACAACGTTATATGACAAAGCAACAAAAGAAAATGGTATAATCGTCACCATCTTATGGTTGTTAAAAAGTACAAGGCTGAATATACTGGCAGTCTAAGAGATGCCATTATTTCAGTGTAAGGGATGAACAGCTGAATATGTAAAATAATGCTTACTTCAGTTTATTTTTAGGTGAAAAGGAAAAAAAATCCTATACATTTCTTCCTAGATGAAAATCAACTTCTTTGGTGTCCCAAAATGCATTCCTTTGGAAGCACTTAAAATGGAATATGCGCCTTCATTGCCCTGACAGATTATGTCAAGGATAAATATTGGTTTATTTGAGTCAGATGCAATGGTGAAATGTGTGAGGAGGAGGTAAGTGTCAAGGACCACGCACTACCATTGCTGCTCACGGATGCTCAGGAGAGGAGTGAATCTTACTTTTCCCAAGTAAATCTGTTATGCATTTGTTAGAAAATTGGGAGCAAAAAGAAGGAAGGGAAAAATCATACCTTTCTTCTTTTACAGTCTCTTGCACAGCAAACAGTTCTACCTTCTGGAATTATCTATAAAATTAATGGAGATTTAGGGATTAGGGAGGGCATTTTCAGAATCATAAATTGCTACAGGTGCCTCAGTTATTTACAATAAAATGGGATGTCTGTCTGCACTGTGTGCAGAAAGTCTTCCTTGGAACAAGGAAGATTTGTCAGAAACTTGTAGGGCTGGTGGGGTGTGACAGAGAAATAAATGAGTGTACAATTTTCTAAATGTCTCTGATCTTTAGTTTTTGTTGACAATTCAACGGATTAGAGTGGCTGCCTTTGGTTAGAGTTATCAAATGCTAAATAAAGATGGAAACAGAGCATTTCTGTGAAAAAACAGAACATATTTTATTTTTTAGAATCCTTGAATTTCATTTGATCTCAATCTGAATAGGAAGTTTTGCCTGAAGAAGGTCTAGGACTCAGAGATTGGGAAACAAACTGGCATCCTGTGGTTTTGGTCAGTAGCCACTGACTACGGTTTGGATAGGATTTCTTCTTTACAAAGGGATCTCATAGGATCTCACTCTCAGTCAGAGTCCCACTGACTTCCATGAGTAATGAATTATGGTAGTCAAGCTACTTTAGAAGTACATTAATATGTCCGGGTATATCCGAAGTGCTCTTTGCTATTATCCCTCAGCTAGACCAGAGCAAATGTATTAAGTAATTCAGATACTGTAAAGAAGATGCTGCTCTTAGACTGTATCTTCCTTTTCCCAGTAGCAGGGTGCTAATGTCACATCAAGCTGTGTGGGTGGGTTTTCATTCTTTTGTCTATTTTAAGCCTGCAGACAAATATCTTACACATTTCTTTTATGGTTCCAAACTGCTACCATTACAAACCTGATTAATAAGGCTTTATGAGCTAATTAATATGCCTTTATCTATATGAGCTTTTATCTTTATGTGTCGAATTGCTACAGTAATTCTATAACATTACAGGAAGCTATTTATTTTCAAATTAGCGATGTCATCACAACCTTTTACCACATGGATAAGTGAAGGTTCTAGCCTGCCAGGTACATAGAGGATGGCTCAAACTGTTCAGTGCTGGCTGTAAATAACAGGCTGATGAGGGGATGTGATGATCTCCGTTCCTTGATGTGTACGCAGCAGTTCATTCTCCTGAACATAAGTGATGATGGAGTTTTCAAACACTGGAAAGAAGAATGAAACAGTAAATTTCTAAAGTAGGAATGCCAGTAGGAGCATTAATGAACGTGCTTACTGGGGAGTGAGTGTCCATGTGCCTGTGGCTGGACCTCCTGGCCACCCAGGGACATCTCTGGTCCTTCCAGTTACTCTGCCCAAGATCCTCTGTGGGGTGTGTTTTGGGAGGTTACATCACCACGCTGGTGTGGCTCTCCGTTTCTGATCTGTTGCTCCCCAAGCCTAGTATATGCATTGACTAACTGGGCAAAAGACTGAAAACTCCAAGTGCAAAGGAACAAGACACAGATATTTATATTACTGTAGTATATGAGGCCTCAGCAGAATATGCATTCAAATATATTCAAAGACACTTACAGGGGGAATTATTTAGAAGTATTTATTTTCTGATATTGAAACCTTCCAGCTTCTCAGGCCTGTCTTTCCTTTGAAATGACTGGACCTTGTCAATAGCAAGATGCTACTGCAAATATTTAGACTTTAAGAATATGCATTATTTTGATGAAAAAAATAAAATCTAGTAAAGAAAGTTAAAGTGCAGTGATTTTGGAAGGCTATTGGAAAAACTGGGAAAATGGAACCACAGGCTCCTAAGTTTCAGTTTAAAGTCTTATTTTCTGACAAAGATATTTTCCATTTAAACATTTTTCTTCCCCTCTCGGTTCAATATTTCTGCCTTGCATGGCTGATTTTTTTTCCTGACTTTTTGCTTCATCCACACAAATTTAAAAGACTCTGCTGCTTTCCAGGCTGCAGTTCAGGTAGTGATTCTCTGCAAATTTTTAGCTTGTATTGGTAACTCAGATAACTTAAAACACAACAATAATATTAATTGGAATTAATAAATATTACAATTATACGACTAATTTTTTTTTTACTCAACTGTAGTTTCAAAGTTATGGATGAATAATTTTAAAAAAAATCCTTCGATTTGTTTCACAAGCAGTTTTGGTTTGGATTTTTCAAAAGTGCATAGAGTCTGATTTCTTTTAGAGTTAGAACCGATCAGACTTCCTTCTATTAATGTTAAATTATCAAGTTCTGGACTATTACACAAAGGGATTAAGAACTGTAGTGCGTCTAGGGGAAAACATTCACAAAAGGATGGGAATGAATTTATGTGGTATTTGTGTGACTGTCATACATGCTTTCAAAGGATTTCTATTGTAATTCAAGATTACTTGAGCATAAGTTAATGGACTCTTAAAGTATTACCCAAAGCTTATTATGATAGACTATAGGAGTCTCTTTTTAAAATGTTTTTTAATAATATCAACTACAAGGTCCCTGAAGACATGATATTTCTAGGCTTAGTATTTCTTCATCAAATATTAAAATAGGTCAAGCTATTTTGTTTCAGTTCCTTTTCTGCTCATTCTACTGCTGTAGCATGCATACCAAGTAGAGTGTATTATGTAGATTTACCAACTGTTGAGTTCCCTGCTTTATGTCATTATGTTGTTTATTTTGTAATCTATACTGAGAGTGGAGGAACTACAATTACATGCTGAGGAAACCTGATATTTACTAATTCCATAAAGTTAAGGTCATCTTCTGTAGCAGATGGGAGAATAAATTAATTGATCACAATTCAATCTTGCAGATGCAGGTAGGCTGTAATAACAAGACTGACATGAGAACAGATGACTCAACAAGGTTCATAGTTGCATGATTGAACTACTAATAGCTTATAGTATGAATAACAGTATAATTCTGTGGATCAAACTGTGTGTTTCCCAGGGAATATTTGCACTTGTCAGTTAGAATTTGGCTCAATTAAGGGCCTAACATTTTTGTTCTTGGGTGCTAGTAGTCAAAGACAACCCCCAAAATGCAAACCTTCCATCCTCACTTTCCAGCTGAACAATTTTCCACACCCCTTGTTTTGTTTCTGAGCAGGAACAGGTATGTAGCATGTTTAAAACTTAATCCCATCAATCTGACATTAAGTTCTGTACAAAGTTTCACAAATACTAGGCAGGGATCAGACAGAACAGGGCCATGTAAACACAGTGAACTATCAATTATAAACTTAATTTTGGTGAAGTATAAATGAATGTGACCCTTCAGACCTCTTTTATTTAAAAACTGAAAGTACAAGATAGTGCACAGAAAGGACACGTTTAAGATGGACATTTAGAATAGAATTAAAATCTTTTGATGTTTCAAAAGTGAAGATGCACACATTTTTTACATAATAGCTGGCATGGAAAAAAAAAGATACTTAGAACATAAATTGCAGTGAAGACATGGAAGTGCATGACCTTATAAGCTTATAGTTCATCAATAACATTGTTAAATGAGTTTTCATACCTTTTGTTATACAGTAGCAAAATGCTACTCTCACTGTTTTCATCAAAAGTGAGATCTGGCAGCAGAACTGTTGCTGGGCAATATATAAGGTTAGAGAGGCATTTGGCATATTTGGTTTTGATTTTAAGCAATCTAATATTCAGCAACTCAACAACTTAGGCGGCTGACTTTTTTGGCTTGAAAAATGTTGCAGGGCTTGTATAGAGCAATGTCCTTGATCCAGGAGCAGGATCCAGGAAGGAGTATGCAGATATAGTTTGGAGCCTGCAGACTAAAATTATCCATGAGTCTTTGGTTTGATTTTGATGCCAGAGACAATCTTTGCCCTGATATCCATGCCAAAGACTGTCTCAAGTCCTTGTCAAGTGAAAATAAAATCGTGTGTTTTAGTGTGCCCCTTTTGACAATACTGGCATATCATTACCTTGGTTTACCTTTCTTCTGTGTATGTGATTCTGTTTCTAGCAATTTAAAATACTTACCATTACGATTTCAAAGATGCCTTATTGTTAATGATGTATTTCAAGATCAGGTGTTACCTATTCTGATTGAATTTCTCAGGTCATCACTTTGAACAAACCTAGGTTTATTGGTTTTAGTAGCTTGCTGAAGAATAAACATGATTATCCTCTTGTCATTCAAATCAGTCTCAGATTTATTTCCACTCCGAGCTCTGCAAAATACGAGACAAAATAAGACTCATTGTTTGAATGGTGACTGTGAGTAGCAAAATAAAACAGTCATTCCCCAGGAAAGGACTTGATTCAACGTGCCTGCAAGTTACTGCAATGCGCCTTTTGGCTTGCAGAATTTTGGATCATGGTTTAAGTGTGCAGACTCAAGGACCTAACAATTTCTACAACTCCCTGTCTTTTTACTACCTGCCTTGTTACATCTTCATTGCAAATTGTGGCCAAGATTACATATCAAGAGCTTTTGTGAAAGAATTATAGTTTTTCATGTATATGAAGTATTTTTCAGATTTCTGCTGGCTCTAAAATAATTAATGATTGTAAGATAGAAAAGTGAATAACCTGAATGCTAATAACTGCAACTTCATTTTTTAATCAAATTTTAAATATTAGAAAATTGCAAAAGTACTTATGCAAATGAAATTGCCCATCTCACTGGCTATAATAATCCTGCTCAATTATGGTACTGCTAAGACATACAGATTTATCAAGTTTAAATAAATGTGTGTAATTCTTCAAAGGCTTTGTGTAATTGCTTCTAGATTTGCCATCAGCTGTACTTGTCTTTGTGATTGTATCTGTACTTGGTACGTTTTCATGTTGTAATTGTATGGTAATTGTTTGTGATGGTATCTATGAAGTTTTTATGCAGTAATTTTGAATGGCAATTGTCTGATTGTACCTTTGCTGGAAATTTTAATACTACTTTTTCCCAGAATATGCTTGCTAACAAGCAATTCACATAGACCAATATATACTAGACTGAAAATTATATAAATAAAATGGGAGAGCATTTCCACAAAGATAACATATTGTGAATTATAAAAGTGAGTACTTTCATTTTTTGTTTAATGGTCAGCATAATCTGCACATAAAAAATGCTTCAACATGAGGTTTACATTGTGATTAAACTCAAAGAAAGGATGCTGTGAAGATGTTAGCAGTTTATATCACATTTATTCTCCATTAATTAGTTCTGTATCTGTAGCTCACTGTATTAATAGTTTCATAGCTGGCATATGCGAGGCTGAGCATTCTTGCCACGACCCAGCATAGGCAGGTAGACTAGGAGAGGGAAGACTTGCAAGGATTGTCAGAGTATTATGTTTTCCTTTTTCTTATTAGACAGGTTCTACATATGCATATTATGCAGTCTCACTGCTTAATAGAAAAGTGGAGTATCTACATAGCGAATTACTGATTAACAGAACAGTTAGGACTCCACATCAGACTGATCAGACTGGCCCAAGTCACATCTTCTTATCATCCTGAGCTCTCTCTGGTACCAGCAGTTTCCCTATATCTGTAGATAGACATCAGTTTTCTCTCTAACAAAGACTTTGTTGCAAATTCTGCTTTTGTTAGCAAAAATGGTACAGCCTAACTGTAGCCTTTAGGTATTTCTGGTGAGGATTTGGTACATCTCCCAGAAAATGGGGGTGATCAGTTTATGAGGAAAGGACTGAAAAGTTGTGGTGCATAGAGTTTGTCTCTCAACTATCGGGTTTATCTTGGAAGGCTGTCCTGCTCCTCCTCTTTGGGAGAGATTGGGAATGTCTTTTATGTTTGGATATGTTGCTTAGGGAAAATATATTGCATAGATTTTTATGTCAATGCACTGATGTTGACTTTTTGGTTTCAGACTATCTAGCTGCAGTGATCCACAAGAATCTGGGCAAGGATCCGACCATTTTGTAAAGGGAGCAGAGACATATCCCCCATGATGGGACCATAAGCAAGTTGGAGCTGTGTCAAAAGAGCTCTGGAGACCTGTGGCTTGCTCTGGGGGAGCTGAGTGGAGGGGAAGGAGTGATTAGGTGGGTTGGTGGGTCCCATTGCCATTGTCTCTCCACCTCCTTCCATTCCCTGGGCAGCCTCAGCAGAGACAGGCTGTGCAGGAAGGACGTGTCAATCCCAGCACTGCCACAGTCATAAATGACTCCTGTATCCTCCAACAGCGTCATGGCAAGATGCCTGTCTTCACTGTCAGTCTTCCAGTCCAGATAATTGCTTACATTGCCTGGACATAACATCTGCACAGGCTACAGTAAATAAAAAGTTTTCATTCTGGGGCTGAAGAACGAAAAGACTGTAAGCAATACTGAGAAAATGTTTTTTTAATGGATTTTTATTTTTGGAAGTCAAGCGAGAAATGTATCCCCATAAAAAAATGATTCTTGTTGAACCAAAAAGAATATTTTTGAAACATAAAAAAACCCTTTTAAAATCCTACAAGAGTCCTACAATTATTTTAGATTAAACTCAGGTGCTTTGCTTGAAATGACTTTATCATATTCAGTTGTTTTATTTTCAGATTTTAAACCCCTTTACATGAACATTTTTCTTTAGCTTAAATAAATTGTGTAATAATTAATTCTAGTTCCAAAAAAGAATTGAAAACTGTCAACACCATAAAATACTGCTAGGCATATTTCTGAAACAAAGTGTTTTCTTTCAGAGATGATGGAATGGAAATGTTTTGATGCTTTTGATCTCTCTCCTCTCCCACTTTTTATATTCCCAAACATTGGCTACACTTGTTTAACAGTTAAAATAGTTTTGGACTTCCTGTAACTCTGTTTTGTGGAGCACTGACTATGAATTGGAAAACAAAAATTGCCCAGATCTATCCAAGATCTTTTAATTCACTGGATATCTGTAATTTACTGTATTCAATCAACATCATAATTTTTCTTGTAAGGTATTAAAACAAGGTAGAGCACAGTGATAACAGCCATAAATCATGGAGACAGTTCCCAAATGAAGATTGCTTAACTTAATCATCCAGTACTGACCAGAGTAAATGTCACTAGCTGATAGGAGAAAAGGTGTGTCTTATTTCCTCCATCATTAGCATGTATAAGAGAAGTGAAGTTTTCTAATTGTGAAATTGCTGGACCATTTTCTTGAATTTTTTGATAACTTTGCATTGTTATGCATTTGTAAAATAAATTATGGGTAAACTATCCTTTACCTTTTGTAAGTTCACAGACGCTAAGCTCAGAAAATGTCACTGCAATAACCCAGACCGTGCCTCAACATAAGAACCTATTCTTTGTGCTATGACTTCAGCATGTCTTTGAGAAAGGTTCTCAGTCTTTATTTAATGACTTCAAGTGATGAGGAATCTACCACAGGCCTTGGTAAATTATGTCAATTAATTGAGGTTATTTACCCTCAGCTAAAAATGAGCACCTTATTTCTTCCTTGAATTTGCCTCGCCTCAGTCTCCATTTGGTCATGTCATTCCTTCATTTGTTAGGTGAAAAGTCCCTGTGTAGTATTATACCTCTTTTTCCTGTGTAGTCTGTTTTATTAAATACTATTTATTAAAAAATACAAATTCTACAATAACCAGAACCTGTTGCTTGCTACCTGCAGCTCTTGAGAAGATAGCCTGTCAAAACAGTAGATTCAAATTTTGGTTTTCATATAATTTTACCACTAATTTTTAATGAAAATTGCTTGTCTCCCTGCATTGTTCCATAAATATAACAGTCGCTATATAATCTATAATGTGAGTATTACAAATTGTAATCAAGTTTCTTCCCTTCCTTCATGTAAATAAGTGTTGTTACAAGCATCCCTCAAAGTAAGGGGTGCTTTTCTATTAGGTGTTCCTTCAAATTAGCAATTTATTTTTCAAATGTGCACATTCAACAAAATTTGGTTTTTCAGCCATGATATTAAAAGACATAACAGCTGTTTTTCTAGATCAACTATAAATGTTCCTTCTTAATCCTCTTCTTACACATTGCAGGGGTGGCTAAATAGACATGAGGTCTGCAACCTGGGAAGCTCTTCTGTGTCCCACTGACCCTAAAAGGAGTCTGCATAGGTTTTAAAGTTGACATCCCTGAACATCTCGTGACCTGTGGCCTTTCAGAAAAAGATGATTCCTAGCCTTCTCTGACAAAGCTCTTCTTTATGCAACCCATTTATATTAGACCTTCCCTGTACTCAGATTTAGTTCCAAATATTTAAATCATAAGCCTCAGGTGGTAAAAATGTGAAACTCCATATTGGATTGAGACAAAAGGTTTGTTATTTCTTTGAAGAAATAGCTTTTTGTAGCAGTACAACAATAGGATTTGTACTCCAAAGTGATTATCAGCTAGAACAGTTAGTGAGTTTGCACTTACTATTGTCAGAGGACAGAGGTACTCATGAATGCTGTATACCTATATATCTATCAATTTGTAAGCCCCTCTTTGTAAAACCAAGCAAGCAAGCATACAACTACTAGACACTCCATGAAATCAAAATGAATTTTGAAAAATTATTTTGTTTGTTTGTATTTGCTTACATGCATTTTCTGCTATACTATTAGCATTTTGCTATCATATTTCACTGGTGAACGATAGATGTTTACACCTGCTTACCACTTTTTTTGCATAGGTGTATTTTTAATGGAAGGAAACCAGCAAACTTAATATTTACAGAGAACATTCTTCTTTAAATATCTATTTTTATTTTTATATTTGAGCATTGCCTTCCACTTCTATTAAATGTTATGAACACAGTGACACAGAAAAGACTTAGGTGCTGGATCTGTTCTTCACATGAAGACTTAAGTACTTAATGTTGGAGGCAATTAGTTTGATTTGACTGTACCCAATTAAGTAGGTATCACCCGATTAAGAAATTCATGTTCATGAAATAAGATTCAGATAATCACTAGTACCTTGTTTGTAGCCATTATGTGATATATCAATACTATGTGATAAAGTGCGTTAGTGATTTACAACTTTTCACTTCAATTTCTTCTTCCAAAGAAAAACTGCTTGAGAAAGACTGGTAACTCTATTATGACTCAGTAGCTTTGGGGTTTTTCACATTCTTTCTGCTCATTCCTCTGTGCAATTTCTCATGGCACTCTAATGATATAATCCTTTACAAGGTAATTGGGTTCTACTGTAATTTTTTCAAGGCAGAAACACAGCTTAAAAGCAGAGCCAGGGCCAGCTGCAGTGGGTGGACAGGCGTTTTCCTGGGTCCCATTCAGCGGCGGGGATTTTGGTGTGGGGTGGACACCAGCCACTGATCTGCTCCTGTTAACTGTTCCCAGGGGAGCCTTGCTATAAACCTGTTCCATCTAGGTAATTTTGGTAGTGAGCATTCTGAATGATTTGTTTTGCCAGAGATCTCGAGGCTCTTGATACAGCCCTGGAGCCACTACGAATTTTCAAGACCATATATAAGCGTGGCCTGGCTGCACAGAATGATGAATTCTAGGCTCATTCCATAAATTCTGGTGTATAAAATATAATTTTGTCCAAGCACTCATGTATAGGAGACAAAAGCTAGTTTATTTGCAGCAGTGCTAATTTTAGAATTAGCTTTTTTGTTTGCATATTTAGGAACTGATTTTATTCATTTTCATGACTGGCAGAACTAGAAAAAAGAAGTAGATTTTGAAAAACTCTCCAAAACCAACACTCCAAAGTAAGTTTCAGGCTGTGCTGGTTTTGGCTGGGACAGAGTTAATTCTCTTCATAGTAGCTGGTATGGGGCCTTGTTTTGGATTTGTGCTGGAAACAGTGTTGATAACCCAGGGATGTTTTCCTTACTGCTGAGCAGTGCTTACACAGAGCCGAGGCCTTTTCTGCTTCTCACCCCACCCCACCAGCGTGGAGGCTGGGGGTGCACAAGGAGTTAGGGGGGGACACAGCTGGGACAGCTGACCCCAACTGACCCAAGGGATATTCCAGACCATATGACGTCATGCCCAGCAGATAAAGCTGGGGGAAGAAGGAAGGGGGGGAAAGTTCGGAATGATGGTGTTTTTCTTCCCAAGTAACTGTTACATGTGATGGAGCCCTGCTTTCCTGGAGATGGCTGAACACCTGCCTGCCCATGGGAAGGGGTGAATGCATTTCTTGTTTTGCTTTGCTTGTGTGCGCAGCTTTTGCTTTACCTATTAAACTGTCTTTATCTCAGCCAATGAGTTTTCTCACTTTTACTCTTCCTATTCTCTCCCCCTTCCCACTGTGAGGGAAGTGAGTGAGCGACTGCATGGTGCTTAGTTGCTGGCTGGGTTAAACCATGACACAGGCTTATGGACTTTATTTTAGTTTTTTCTCAATAAATAAATTTTATTTAGTTTTTTAGTTTATTAACTTTGAGAAATTATGGACTACCTTTTCTGTTTCATTATTCAAGGTCATTGGTAGGGAATTCTCGAATATTTTTTTTTATAGATTACAACGTTTAGATGTTTGATGTTTTTCTTACATGTCTTGATTTCAGGTATGTGAAGTTGAATAAACCTGCTGCACTCAGCACATTTTCTTAGTTGGTTGATGCCATGTCATTCATGTAATGTGATGAAAGATTTTCCTTCCCCTTAGAGACTATTTATTCAGCTCTGACATTGCTTGTATTTTTTGAAATAATGATTGGCTATTCATTTTTTACAGCTAGTGTTTTTTCTGTTCCTCCACATTTTTTCCCCAAACTGTCTAACAGTCGATGACAGACAGAGGCAGGCTAATATCAAAAGATGTCACCAGCCCCAGCCCAAGTTGGATCTACTCATTCAGTGGCCAGAATTCAGCAATAAATCAGCAAAAAAAGGATTTCACTGCAGGCCATTTATGTTAACAAATGCTGTATGAGTGAACCATGAATAGGTGAGCAGGCAAGACTAAATGCACAATTTAAATGGATTAGGTAGGCCAGTTAACTATGATTGGGAGTCATTGCTATTCATTTAATTGAATCTGTTCTTTTGGCAGTGATCCCAATAAGCAGACATTTAATTGCCCAGAATGCCTGTCGTACATAAACTATTTCAGACTAAATATAATCTACCTCTAATCTATTCTGTGGTTCCCTTAAGCATAAACCATCCTTACGCTTTTTTTAAAGGTATGAATAACTTGAAAGCACTGATTTTACTGCTTTTCTCCAATCTGTGGAGTGCTCTAGGGTTGCCTGAGAGAGAGCATGAAGAGTAAGACAATATGTAAGGAAAGGTGTGCTACCTTGCCAGGGAAAACTTCAGTACTTGGTTTAAATAATAAGCCAGGCTGTTCCATAGTAAGTCATGCCTGAATAGAAATGTCTCAAAAGACTTAATCAAAGATGTCAGGTTTTATAGTCCTCCACAGTTTAGAATTTCCTCAAACCACTGGGTCTTGTGAAACATAGCATCACGATGAATTGGAAGGATACAGAATTCCTACATTTCACAGATGCCTAGAGTCCAGTAAAAAGGAAAGAATTAAACATTCGGGGCTAAGAGACTTGAAAGAGAGAAAGGAATGCACAGTTTAAACCTGTGCTTTCTGAATTGTTAATACATTTAACACTGAAGAAATTAAAAATCACCAACAGCTCAAAACACCTCAAGCCTGGAACTGTTTCTGGAGTCTCCTGCAGACCCCATGAGATCATTAACCAGTGTCTGTGTGGGGGCCGTGTCCCTTCCCTGATGCTTGTAGCCATGTCATTGGGCTGTGGGAGCTATAACGGGTCAAATGGGACTCAGAAGAATAAGCACAAGGCAGGAGACATCAATGGAGCATGGAGGTTTGTACTGCCTTCTAGGAAAAGAAGATTCTGAGTTTTGGTGTTTATTTTCAGGATTGTATCTGCATTTTATATTCAGCTGGTATTACCTGCAGACCAGAAAGCCTTCTACAGAAGCAACCTGCATCTGTCCTCCCTGGGCAAGATGGAATAATTACTTGCTACCCCTACATGCTAATTGCTGGAGTTACCTAGCCTGTTGTCTAGCAAAGTGTACTTCATTACAGGTTTTGAACCTTGTGTGGCCGAGGAAGGAACAAAATCAGTGTCTCCATTCATGTAAGACATCTCTAATCACCTGACTGTTGTGCAACAACAACAACAATAATAATAAAAAAATAATAATAGTTTTACTTCCTTTCAAATCACTAAACCCACCAGCAACTTTTTGCTTGAATGAGCAGATAATGAGGTTTTATTTTCCATGTGAACTGTTTTAGAAGCTTTTAGCCCTCCTTTACCTAATTGAAAGAGTCCTGAAAATGAACTGACACACGACATCACAAAAGTAGCTCATGTCCACTGGTTTGGAGGCCTGGGACTCCACAGAAATTGGTACCATGTGAAGTAAAATTCACTCTTTTTCAGATCAACAAAAGGACTTCTCAAGCTCTGTTATGTACAGATGCCCAAGCCTCCTGCTGTGTTCTGCATTTATAGATCTCAATGTGCTCCTTGGAAAGTGGGCAATTTCTAACCTGAGGGAAACAGCTTCTCCTTTAAACTTCACAGCTGGCTGTGCTAAGAAGCCCATGTTCAAAGCAAAAATAAGCATCTGCTTGAAGAGTGTATATGTGGCTGGTAACAAAAAAAAAAGAAAGAAAAATAGTTTAAGAGCTAAGCCGAGTTGAGATGTCGCATTTGTTTGTTGACTGCTGACAAACTTTGTACAACAGAACTTCACCAAGTAGTAAACCCTTCTGAGGAAACTGTGTCCTAAATATCAGTGTTCGCTTGCAATTGTTTGTACACATTTACTGAGAATAATAAAGAAGCTGGCCACTTTAAGTGGCAACAGTAAATTATATATCATAGAATCATATATGCTCATTGACCCTTGATTACTTTATGCTAATTGGTTTAATAAGTACCAATTATATCCCTAAATGGTTTTCTGAATGTTAATGTGTCAGCTACATTCCTCATTTCCCTATTTTGTAGTTAGAAAATGAAGCAGTAAGATTTCTCTTTCATACCTATTAGTCATCATTACATTCTCTAGTAAAATGGTATTTCAGATGTAATGATATTTACAAACATATTTAGACTGAAGTTCTCAACATTCATGCTAAATGTTAACCCATTATATTAGTCTAGGTAGAAGCACATGGAGAAAAACCATGAAGGAGAAACCCATCAGATGCAGTTATGAATGGAACATGTTTTATACATTTTTTTATATATAATATTGGCTGACTAATAGCAGAAGTATAAAGGCTTTATAATGACCTTAGCTATTGATACAGCCTAATTCAACTCTGGAGCCATTTAGTAATGCATCACATTAGTGGTTCCTCAGAATAGAATTGGTCCTATTGGTATTACTATAGATGTTTGGTTGACTTTGTGTGCTGAAGATTTTTCTGCTGAAGAATAATATTTTGCTGAAACTAAAAGTCTTGCAGGAATATGTCAAATCCAATGAGAAAACAGATTGTTTCAACAAGAAATGTAAGAACAAATAGTTTGGTTTTGAACAGACATTTGGAAATGAAATGACAATCTTCATTTATTTTCACATGGAGCTTTGCTTCATTTTAGATAAAAATAAAGCAAAACAAACCCAATATTTTGTGTCAAAATGTTGATATGAAATGACAAGGATCAAGTCTAGACTTCTCATGCCCATCTTCTGTTTAACTTCAAGTACTAAAATACCCAATACGCCCCTTGATTGTTTTGGAAAACACTATACATGTTTAACAGCCATGAACAGCTGGAAAGGAACAGCATTTTGCTTGTGCAAGTAAGTATTAAAAAATATATATATCTGGAAACAATACGTACCTATTCTGCATATGATGAGGCAGATGAGACTAGCTGTAAGTGAACTTGTTTGCACTCCCACAGGAGTCTAGCTGCAGTAGAATTGAACATGATGTGAATTAATTTATCCTGCTTTCAGGCTGCTTGGCAGCTTTTGGCACTCACGCTCCTGTATTTATGGCTGGCCTGAGGATGTACACGCTGCATGACAGTATGCAGCACAGGCATATATCCTTATTCAGTGTTTAAGCACGGGACTAGTTGTTACTCTGAAATGTCAGCTGGTTATCTCTTAGAGAAGCTGTCAGGGGGATTGCATGCTGTGGAATTTACATTACTATCTTAAAATACTATGTGATTTCTTTAGATTAAAGGACACTGTCAGGTTAAATCAACATCACATTTTGAATTTTATGTCTTCCCTCTATTCTTAATGTGTTTTGAATTGAAAAATTTGAATTTGTTTTCCATTTGACTTACTCTCTCTGCTACCATTCTTTGCTTTTATGCTAAGCTCTGGTCCTTTGCCTGTAAAAATGTGATTTCTCTTTGCTTTTAAATGACTGTGTTTTAAATTTCTGAATAAACAGTTAACATAAAAAACACATGCTTAGTGTTTGACAGAGAATGTAATTTCACTAAAAAATCCTCACTTCAGAAAGCTCCATTGCATTTTCTTTTTTCAAAGAAAATCTGACATTCTAACTCAGTGTAGAGTCTTGCAGTCTATTGTTATTAATTTTTCGTATGGTGAGAGCACCTGAGCTACCAGTCAGAACTGAGACCCCCATCATGCTAGATGCAAGGGCTTTGATAAACATCCATGAAGAATGCATGAAATGAGTTATGTACTAAACACCAGATACTTACTAAAGGGAGTGATTATTCAGACAAACTACGTATGCCCATAAGTGATAGCAAACTGTGAAGAGAGGAAAAAAGTAACCTTCCTTATGTACATGCATACTTTCAAAACATGATATGATACTAGGAGCAAATTTATATTTTGAGGTTCTATTACCTGAGCTAGGGATCTCATGGAGTATGTATATATAAAACACAGTGCCATACAAAGGTATCTGAGAGAGAGTTTAATGTGCTGTAATATCTCCTTGCACCATGTAACTTGGTTCTAGAGGTGATATAGTCACATTAGCATTGCACCATGGCCTGGTTGATTAGCTGTGCTAGTGCAAAGCTCTTCGAATCAGCTTGGCTAGATCTACATGGAGCTGTATTGCAGAGTAGACCTAATTTAGGTAGCTGTAGTATTTAGTAAAGAATTTAAGAAAATATTAATGGGGAAAATTTCCATGCTATATTTGCAGAAGAATGGAGAGTCTTTAAACTGCTTTACGCCCCTTCTATGTTGCATAACTCCACCATTTGGAGCTGTAACTAAGTTGAAATCCAATGACAATTGAGTACAAATACCGTCGCCTTTTCCCTTTTAAAGAAACCACGGTATTTCTTGGGTCTGTGATAACTTAAAAGTCGTTGCTTTTCGTAATACTTCTTATACTACTTACAAGTCCTCTCCTGCTTTTTCTTTGGCTTTGGTCTTTGAAGTTGCTAAAGCATGCATCAGTGGAGGAATACTCTCTTCTCCATTGTTTCCAAAAAGATAGTGTAACTGCAAATTACTGAACTGAAGGGGAGAAAAATCAATATCCTCAAAGAAGAAAAAAAGTGCAACAAAGTCTAAAATTAAAATGTACTGAAGCAGATTTGATATAGTACATAGCAAGCTTGCGCTAAATGGACTGTTGCCAAAACTGAGTATTACTTTCTTTAGGACAAGGAGAATCTGTTTTGAATTCTATGATCAAGCTGGCAAAAGCATAACCCATCACAATATTAAAAATAATAACAAGCTTAGTGCAAGACAGCAGTGCAGCAACTGGTGATGCCTCCTAACATGTTCTTATCAGAGAGATGGTCTGTTTGGTAAACTGGACATTGAGGAATTAAGTGCTTGCAAAACCTAAGGTCTGTGATGAATCCTGCTATTTGTTGTCTTCATGATCTTGAGTGTGTCACACCTTGGCTGCTCTTCCTACCTGTTTTTATGTCTTAGTTATATAGATAGTAAACTCATTGGAACAGTGTTTATCTCCTATTTTCCAGCAAGCTAAGCGAGAACCTTGGTTTGTCCTCTGTCTCTCAATCCAGATTTCAAAATCCCAGCTTGATTTGCCCACTCTGCAAACCTGTTTGTGCCTTCCCAACTCTTCGGGATCCTGCCTGTTCCTCCCATCTGCTCTCCCGTGCTTCAAGAACTGCAGGGATCTTGGAGCCAGCAATTTCAGGACCATGTTTCTGATCTTCTGGGAAGCTATCATGCTGGACTAGTCTGGCTTGTGTCATTGTCAATGTACTTTGGTGTTTCAGGCACACACTTTGATGATTCTCTTGAATATATATTTGTTTCTAGAGCTGAATAAGTCAGAGCCTTTCTCAGTCACATAAATGAACAAGAAATCAATGAAAGGAAAGTCTGTAAAGAGAACACTCAGGTATAGCCAGGCTGCTCCTAGTTTTCCCAGAGTGAATATTTTGTGCCTAAACTGTAAAGCTGAACTCACTTACGACAGCTTTGAAACAAAGACAACCAATTTCCAAGGAAACTTGTAATTAAGCAATGTTGAATGAAGTGTGGGGCTTTCAGATTTTTGTAAATTCAGTAAGATTCTAATGTTTCTATTGCATCACACTGTTACAGAAAGGCTAACCAGTTCTGCTACATTCTGTAGGATTTTTCCATGAAGGGAAGAGTAAATTTCCCTTTCTGACTAAACACCATCTGAAAAAAGATGGTTTGTAAGAAATTCTTGGTTTCCTAATTAAAAAAAAAAAATCTAATAAACTTCTGTCAAAGGACTTCATTCCTAAGCTTTTGTTTTCCAATTAATGTCAATAAAATATTCTTTAAAAACCAACAGATATTAGCTCTGCCTTTGAAAAATACGTTTTTTTAGAAAGAAATCGGGGATTTAATAACCTTTTACATGAGGCCTGTCATATCCCTACTATATCCCATGTCTTCCCCAACATTCTATTTAAGCAGAATATAAACTAAGGGGTTTTGTTCATTTGTTTGGGAAAAAAGGTCATTTTCCGGTGGGATTCATGGTAGATTAATGGTAAGAGTCAGAGAAGAGAAAAAGAAATTATTTACATGAAACCTCTTCGTAAGTGCTGGTACTAGAGACCTTGTTCTAGAGGATTTATATTAATGGGATGTCATATACAGTAAGGAATAAAACACATACTTAATGTGGGTAAAAGCACTGAAATAAAATAGAAGGAGGATTAGATCAAGCTTGCAATTATTTCTTTTTCTGACAATAGCTAATTTTGCAAAGTACTTGAGAAAAACAAGATTGGATCATAAGGATTTAAAGTAGCTACAGTTAAACATTTGCAAAAGAACCTTTTCAGTTTCAGTAACTTGTAAAGGATTAATTTATATTTAATTGATATATGTATGCGTATACATAAATGTACAGATGCATGCATGATTGCAAACTGTAAATATAGCCAAGAGAAAATTATAGGCCTGTTTACTTAGATGATATAAACTAAATTCCTTTGAAAAAAGACCAAAAATCCAATTTTTTGCTTTTAAAAAACATCTCCTAAAATAATTTGGTTAAGTGGTTTATTTTCCCCAAGAAAATGTAGCCAAGCATTTCTCAGTGAAGCTGAGAGGCAAAAAAAGCTTTAGCTAATAATGTCACACACTGCAGAAAGATCTTGAATTCTATATGTGGTTTTAAAACTAAGGTCCAGAAACTAATTAAGGACCAGAATCTCTGAGTTTCTGATTAACGTTTTGAACATGGAGTGAAATATCCAGTCTCTGCATAATTACAAAATATTGGCATCAGAGAAGAAAAATGCCTTTGAGTGATCTTTTCTATCTCTTTGTGAGAACAAGATTTATTTTCAACCTATCATTTACAAGGGTTTTTCCAAATCTAATTTTGAGGGTTCCCTTTGGTAGGGCGCAAACTGTTTCTCTTGGAAAAATATTCCATGGC
>VYZV01040666.1:1713-17408 GCA_013401275.1 Pandion haliaetus | reverse complement strand
CCAGCAAACCTACCAAGTAGTCAAATATATAACAAGACCTTGCCGCATGAGTATTTTAGAATATCCGCCAGACTGCTGGCATAGATGGGCATTGGCATTGGGAGACTTTAACGATGGAAGAATTCCATTTTGCTTTCTTACAGTTCCTTCTTATGAAAAATAGGAAAGCTTAGGCCTTGAGCACGGTCTTCAGAAGAATTTTGAGTGGAGTTTCACTAGGAAACAACTGGCAGTGTCCTAGAAGTTCAATGTAAGAGAATGTTACCTGAAAAGGAAATAAACAGAAGGTGTGAAAGGGGGGAGACATGGGAAAGAACATCCCGGAAAACATTATTTCTGGAGCTCTTTCAAGTACATAGGAGCACAGTTTTGCTATGTTATCACTTGTCTCTGCTTGAGGTTGGGTTCTTGATGATTTAGAAGGCGAGCTGCATCCCCATGTAGCCCTGTCTGGTATGTCTTCCCAGGAGGGCCTGAAAAAGCAGGCAGCAGACCTCATCTCCTCAGCAACCACATGTTGTAGTTCAACAAGTTTAACTTGAGTTGGATGCACTTGACATTAGTATGCTGCAGTGGAAGCTAGTAAATAAGAAGTCATCAGTTCCTTCTGTAACTCTTGCCCTGACATTGAGTTCAGGGAGAGAGATAGGATAGATCCTTGGAGGCATTAGCACTTTATGCCACTACAGCAAACACTGCAGCCCTTAAAGAAACAGCAAGGCATGGTTCTGAAAGGAGGGATCTGAGCTAGAGATGAGTTCCTCAGGACATTCTTATATAGCAGTTACTTCTGCTTACATTGCAGGACTGTTCTTCAGATAATCCTGGAAAACTTAGTCTTCCTTTATAGATTCCAGTGACAGAAGGCAGGAAGCTTTCAATAGAAAATAAATTGCTGGCTAGTACCATAAGGGTATCTTGAGAAGCTAGACTTAGAGATTTTGACTTTCTAGCAGTAAAACATACACTGAAGATGCATGCTTCATCATATAGACTGAGTACTGAGAAAGAGCACCTGCCTGTCAAAGCGTATGTCACACAGTACCTTCCAGTGCAAAAAAAATTGGGGAAAGCTGCAGTCAGCCATAAAGAAAGGATCCTTCATCTTCATTGCCTATAGAGAAGTGGAAGATTGCAGTACTTGGAAAAATTCCTGGAGCGTTAAAAATATTCACCTATTGGGTGGGTGTTGGTGCCTAATCTTCCTTTAACAGGGAATTTGTCTGGAAGTTGGCGGAAGAGAAAAGTCTGCCTTGAGATACTGCCTTGATGCTGAGTTAATGTCCTTTGAAGCATTGAAAGGATGTATTTTTGCTTTTTTTGTGCTGTTCTCCATCATCCTGAAGACTTGAATTAAAAAAAAAAAAAATTAAAAATCCTACCTTTACATGTGCTGGATCCGCTAGTCTCGATTCACTCAGACTATGAAAAGGAGCGAGATCAAAGGCACAGTTTATAGCTGTCTTGTTAATCCCAGGAGTATTTTATCACATAAATTAGGAAGGGAGAGTGAAGGAAAATCCCTTTGCACTGCTTTGGATTTTGACATTAAGTACTCCTTAGTTGTTCTGCTAGCTAAAATCTGCTGTGCTATTGGAAAGTGATTAATGCAGTCATGTCATGCAATTAACAGCGACCCATGAAAAAAACCAACTACAAAGCATGTATTTCATCTAGAAAAATGTATTAGGAGAAAACCCAGAGCAAACAGAATATACCTTTGTTGTTGTTGTTGTTGTTGTTTTCACTGGCTTTATGAAAATCTTTATTAGTCATGGAAAATGCCTCATTGACAAGAGGATGGTTTTGTGCTTAATGCTTGGAACCGTAACCAGGATAACATGGGCTCAGTTACAAGTTTCTGCCAGAGCCATACTGAGACACTGAGCAAGTGTGAACATTGAAACACTGAGAAAGCAGGAGGACTACAGCTGTGCAGTCCTTCCAGAAGAGGTGGCTAGAGTTACCAGGTAGAGGAAGGGCGTGCTTCTCTGTAGGCACATTTAACATTGCTGAGAGCCTCTTCAATGCTCTTAATTCATTCATGCTTTCTCAATAATGCCATAGCGTTTGGTAGCATTTGCTTGCTTTTACCACAGATTGGGTATTAAAGGCTTCCATAGAAACCTTGAAAGAGAAAGCCTATTCACTTCTGTGTAAAGCATGTGTGATTCAGCTGTAAAAATGTCTTTCTTACTCACTCTACTACAGTTAAGATACAGTATATTAGGAAGCTGCTCTGAAGCTCAGAGTGCCTCTCACAAGATGGAAATTTCAAGATCTCTTTTACACTCTTAAATGGGCTTCCTGGAGGATGCCTGTGTATATGCAAGCACAAGAGGAATAATACCTTCAGAGAGTAAACTTGAGACAGTGGTAATGCAAAGATATATTGAGTACATTTGAATGGGTTTTTTTCTTTCTTTTTTTCGTATCCCTACACATGAGTTTTGCTACAGACTTTTTTCCAATCAGGTGCCACTATAGCTGTTTTCAAAAAAGACATTATTTAACAGTGTTTTTTGTAGCACTGAGGGGCTTGTAGTTACTGGCATTTATACAGCTAGCTTTCATTTGAAAGAGTGCTCAAGGTATCCATCATTTATTAGTTTGAGGGTGTATAGTGACCTGTTCAGTCTGTGTCCACTTGTAGGCATGTTCTGTCTCGTCAGTGTGCAGGGTAAACAACTACTGGGAAAAGGAGAGAAAGTTGCCAAGTTGGCTTACTTTCGAGTGCATTTGGAGAGGGGCTTATGGTTTGCTTCCTACCTGGCAGCAGCAACAATAGGTTCATTGGTAAAATTGGCATCCCAAACCACAGTGGAGAAGTCGTCCGAATCTCTGAAGCCACCTGTCACAAGACGTTGCGCTTCTGCCAGCAAGGTCAACAGAAGCTGTGGAAAACAATCCAGGGATAACAGAGTTTAAGGAACTGCAGTCTTCTTGATTATATTTTTGAGCAGTTACACTGTTTGCCCTTCTGTGTTTTTCTCCCCTAATAACTATTGAACATACTGAGCAGTATCTGCCATCTTCAGCTGAGAGCAGGGTTTCCAACCATGCGAGTTTTCCACTGGTTTTGGAAAATCAGTAGCTGGTTATTGAAGAGAGGCATGAACTATTGAAGCAAAAGGTGCACTAGGACCCCAGCAGGCATCTATACATTTGGGCTTGGTATCACCCAGTTGTCATACATATATCATCATCACATAGTCATGGCCAGACAGTAGGTGTGTACAGCTTAGCTGTTCAAGAGACCCAAAGGCCAGGCAAGATACTGGCTGAAGAGGGGGGAAGCTGGAGGCAGTGCAAAGGAAAGAAGTCCGTGTGGAAGAGCTTGAGGCTATGACACTGAAACAACATAAATCCAGGCCATACCAGTGCTACTGGTTTTTATTTTGTACTATCACTCAGCTATTTCTGGGATCAGTCTTAATTGCAGTGTAGCTTTGTGTTAAATTACAGCATCAGGATTCAGTAACAAAACCGTAAGACAATCTGACAATCACCCTCCATGCCCCACTTCCCTTTCTGCACACACAACCTGCACAGGCCTGAGTTCTCCTTCGCATCTCACCGCTTGCAGTGTTCATGAGACAAGGCAGGAGAAAGGCCTCTGTGCTGAGCAGCAGCCAGGGCTGCCTCCATGGGGACCCCAACACCTGAAAGGGTCTCAGCAACAGCCTAATTTGTTCCTTTTCCTCTCTGGTGGTCCTGTTGTCCATGACAACCTTGTATTCCTTCTTCCTCTCTCTCTCTCTCCCCCCCCCCCCACCACTGGTGACTGTCTGCTCTTCTGGTATGTGGAGGCTCACATGTGTCTGTGTCTACATCAATACCCTCCAGAGTGCCAGAGAATGTTCCTGAGCACTGGGACACTGTCATCTGCCCTGTTAATAAGCTCTTAGCCTCTTCCCTGGCATGCACTCAGCCTGTACCAGACTGCCAGTTGGAAATCCCCCAAAGAACTCTCAGGCATGGCTGGGGGATTAGAAACTTCCAAAGACACACACTTTTCCACAGGATTCCATTTGCCTGCAGCTGTCCTGTTTTGAAGGCTGATAGACATTACTAGCACAGGCTACACAGTGTGTGCCAGGTGCCTTCAACGGCTAGGAACATTTCTGAATACAGTTAGTTTGCTACCCTGGACTTACATGAGAACTTAGGTGAGCTTGGAAGTGTGTGCCCCAATGTCATAAGTGCTAGACTCGGTTTCGGGAAGAGGAAGGCATCAAGCCTTTAAAAAAAATCAGCCCTGTTCTAGCCCTATTCCCTAAATTTGTACAAACTACTGCAATTAGTGTACAAGCCAGTACCTGTCCTACCCCTGATAACCTGGGCAAACTAGTGTAACTCCACTGATTCTCAGTGCTGCAGAGTGAACTGGTGAGTTTTTTTGCCTTTGCAGTTCGAACATGTCCCAGACTTCGGGCTCCGGAAAATGGACACGTTAATTGTTCGACAGCTGATATCTCATATAAGACAGTATGTTTTGTGACCTGCAATGAGGGCTATGAAATAGAAGGAAACACCAAACTCATCTGCCAGGGAACCTCACAGTGGGATTCAAAGGAGCCAAAGTGTGTGGGTAGGTATCTGATCACACTCTGTCTGTTCATGGCAGAGTGCAGCCTTTTCTCACATGCTGTCACGAGTGAGAAACTCTCCCTATTTTAATATCTGGTGAAGCTAAGATAGGAATGAGGATTAGTCTATGGATGTTTTATACAAGTCTTAGGAGTTGAGGAGTGGCAAAGGAATTTGTAAATGGAGAAAGTGGACAGTTTATCATGGAAATCCAGCACAGACAGCTGATAACTGAAAGGTTGTTGCATCTGGTGAATGTTAAGACACTGTCACACAAGGTGTTGTAGGAAACATGCAAGTTGTAGGTCTGTACTACGGATCAAATGTGAACCAGGGGTTTGAGTTACCATCTTAAAGCTAAAGGTGACCTCTGGACAAGGACTAAGGTATGTGAGCCAGGCACTGTGAGTGCCGAGTAGAGATGTGGTAGTTACCACTTTTGCTGAACTCCCAGCAGGAAATAAGAGTTTAGGAAAGTTAGGGACCAAGCACCTCTAAGTCAGGATTCAGAGGTGACACCAGCTGTGCAGGGATAGGTAAGCATATATTGCTGTTCCAGAAATAAAGGATTGTAGATTTCAGAAGTAACCATTTAGGACTAGTGACAGGTATTAAATTAACTTAGAAAGGTTGGAGGAAGAAATACAGTTGCAACACTTCCAAGGGTATACTGCAAAAAATCCCACAAGCTTAAAGTCCAGCAATTCAGAAACTGATCCAGTGCTGCCTAAAGTCAGGGTGAAGTGTATGTCACCTGGGGCGGGTAAATGTGATGCTAGTAGGGTGACTTGGCTTGAACCTGTCGCTGTTTTTTACTGTTCTACTGCAGCCTTAAAAATGTGGATTTTGTATGAGACAAGAATAAATTTCTAACTGTAGGTATGTTCTCTAAAATTATGGAAATAATCCACAAGTATTAATTTATCAAGAGAGTTTGTTAAGAGATCCTAATCTTTCTTCTGTTGAAGTCAGTGGAAAAACTTCAATTAACTTCAAAAGAAGGGACCCTGAAATCCTGTTGGAAGATTATAATTGGAAGATTAACTGCATTCATCAGTTGAATTCATCCTTCCTAGCTTAGCATTTTGATTATTAAAATCCAGCTCTACTGTGTATCAGAAGATTTCTTCACACCATGCAATACCGCCTCCATTCCTGGATTAGCCATGGCAATAGCTTATTTTTGCTGAGTCTGAAAATCCAATATAAAAGTTACCTTTGGTTGTCACAGAGGGAAGAGTGTTACCTGGAAGACATCTGTGCTGCTTCTTGTTGTGACTGGTGTTCAGAGCAAGCTTGCTGAGATTCTTGTTCAATATAGATCTGTGAGTTCTATTCAGGGAAGGATGCAAATCAGAAGACTAATACCATGTCCTCCTCAGACACTACCCTTTGTACTCATTTTCTGAATGTTCATCATTATCATGGAGGTATTCTCCATTTATTTTTAGTCTGATTAGCTCCTAAGTGTTATTTATTATCTGTTACATAAAAGATACCAGAAATCCTGCTGTATTTAGACATTGTAATTGATGATTTATTAATTTCCTACCCTTCTGTTAGAAAAATGAATTGGAATTGGGTTCAGTCTCTGACCTTGAAACAGATTTCTTGGACCTCAGGGTGCTCTCCTAGCTCTTTTTCTGAATGCTTTTCAGATTGGATGCACATCAGTGCAAAGTTTAGCATATTTAAAAGTTAGCTCACTGAGACTGTACTACAACCATTTGTAACCAGAACTGACACTGTACCATAACATGGCCTGGATTGTTTACAGTCACTTCTGTGAGATCTGTTGTCATATGCATCTTTTTGCAAGAGACTGGAAGTTAATTCAAATTTGACTGTTGCATATTTTTGAATTTTTATATTTTTCATGAAAGGTGCTGTTAGCAATGAGTTACTTTTGAATAGGTTGCATGTGTTATAGATGGCTTACAAACAAAATACCGCTGAAACGGGAAGCTTTGTCATTTGTCCAATTTGAAAAAAAATTTCCACAGTCTTGTGTTTCCTTCCCCATTGGCAAAAGATTAATATCCAGCACAATAAATTTAATGAATTTTGCAAGATGCTCTTCTCCTTGCTTTGTTCAAGGTTTAGTGAAGAAAGGTAAAAACACAGATGGCATCCAGGGTGTTGATGCCACCTAGTGTTGAAAGAATTACTAGTCCACACTTCTAATTGCGGTTGGCGCATTCTTTCCCTGAAACATTGGGTTTGCAGAGGGGTTGAAGGAAAAAGGCATGATTTGCTTGGTAATCTTTTCTTTTGTGACTATATTGAAGTTCCTCTCGATGTTAAGAATTATAATACAGTGTTGTGTTCATCACAGGCAGTTGCAGACAAAAGAAGATTCTTGTCTCTCCTTAGAAGTACTTTTTTCCTCTCTCTATTAATTCCCTATCCATATTACTAATATCATGGATATCACTCTGCTCCTCATGAAGTCCAGACTTCTGGGTCAGCTTGATCAAATTCTGGAATTGAGCACAGATAAAAAAGCTAAACAACACTATTACAGGTTTATTTTTTTGGGGGGGAAACTGTCCTACTTAGAAGAGATTCCCTTGGGCTAGATACACAAAAGGTTATCCTGAATGTTTGTCAGATTTTTCAGGATTGTGCTCTACTAGGATTTTGCTAGTGTAGTTGGAAGCGTGTCAGTCAGGAGAGCTGTTACTGCTTCCCAAAGAGCTGCAGTTTTCTCTGGTTTTCATGCTTACACCTTTCACAGCCTTTCTTCTACTTGTTCCCTGAGTAGTATACATTTTAATGCTTTTAGCTTGTCTTTTCAAACATTGTTTTTTCCAATTTCTGATCTTTCTGCTATTTGTTAGTTAACTCCGGAGGTGAGCAACGAAAAGTTAGGGGTTTTTTTCTGATGGAGTTGTTTACATTGTATATCCAACAGTGTCTGCCTGAAGTGAACAAAAGTGTTAACATTTGTGATCTTTGCATACTGTTGAAATGAAGCGCGGTTATTAATTGCTTGGACTTTAAACGCAATTTCAGCATTGAGAGCTCAAAGGGCAGGAAATACTTAGAACACTTAAACTCTTTAAATTTTGTTTCATGCAGAAGAACCAGTTTTCAGTTACTTGCTGCATATTTTAGGAGAGGAGAGGAAAGGGATATGAAGTGTTCTGAATGTGAATCACTTCTGTTGTTAAATCATTGCTAAGGGATGAACAGAGTTTTCCCTTCTGTAGCTGGGTTGGGCTGTTCCTTGTATGCCCTTTATGTAAAGACCTGTCTGCTTTCTTACTGACTAGCTAACGAGATACAAGTCTTCTCATTGGCTATAAATAATGAAGCATTTTTCTTGTGTGTTTGTCTGTTACTGTTGTAAGAAACACTACTGAAAGTGTATGGACACCATTCATGGTACACCCCTTCTTGCCCTGTTTGTTAATGCCTCCATGTCTGAAGTAAAAATAACATTCCTTGCCTCACATGGTAAAAACAGCAGCTCAAAAATGAAACAAAGCTTTTGTGACAGTTGAATCTGTTTACACACATTGTGGTTTTTGGAAGTTTACACTTTGATGCGAATGGTCTTCAGAATTCGTAGTGAATTCTAGTAATAAAATAGTTCAAAACTTCCATTTTAAGCCTTTAAGCAGCCATTAGCCCTTCCTGACTTTACAGATAAGGTCAGCTGCTGCTTATGGTCACCTGAGTCTTTGCATCTGCATTAGAACACAGTCAAGACCAAGCCAAATTTCATTCAGTTTGGAATGTAGTAGGCAAAATCACATGCCATGTCCCTAACCTACAGTGAGCTCATGGTAGGGTGTCCTTTTTCTTCTCTTATTTTTATTTCAAGAGACAGTGTAAAAGCTGTAGGAGGCAACAGGTAGAAATCAACTCTCTCCTGCTATGAAGGTCCGGTTTCCATAGAAGGCAAGGGAACACAGCTACAAAGCAACCATGAAAGGTGAAGTTGTAAAGACAAAAAAGAAAACAAAACAGGGTAAGGTATAGTGGAGCCACATGAAAAATACCGTGTTTCTGTCCCAGTCAAAAGCATGAGCCAGAAAATAGAAGACCTGATATCCTGGGTGCTGTTTACTTCAGTCAGCACTGGAGTACAAAGCTTAAGCAAGTCTTACTGGTTTGATGAACTTGTAGCGCATGCAGACTCTTAAAAAGTCTGTATTTTGTGTTCCCTCTGAGCTGCCATATGACTTTATTTGCAGATTTTTTTGAACATATACTTTGTGTATGTCTATTAAAAGACATGTCTTACTGGTCTCTTGTAGAAATGCGTTGCCCCATCCTACAGAAACCAGCAGGTGTAACAGTTCTCCCTCCTAGATGTGGGCTGGAGCCTGCCGTTTCTGGGACTGTGTGCAAGCTGAGCTGTCCCGAAGGATTCATCTTGTCTGGGGCTAGAGAAGAGCTAAGGTGCATTTCATTTGGGAGATGGAGTGCAAACATCAAGGACGCTCTGTGTAAAGGTAGAGACCAACACAAAATCATTTCTGTGTATGCACGTGCAGCATTGAAGAAGTACACAGCAAATAACTGTGTGAGGACAGGTTTGAATGGGGAAAAGCATGATTTAAGCAGTCTGTAAGAAGTGTGGCCTGTACCATTATAGCTTGGCTGTCAGAACTACCTGTAGTTTGTAATAAAAATGTGGAGTTGCAGAGGTTGCTTGAGTGCCATCTTACAGTGCTCATCATCAACTGTCTCTCCTGGGATCCATCTCACAAGTCTGTTGTGGGAAGCTGCCTGCTAAAAGGCCTGGTGTGCAGGTAAATTCAAAATTTCAAAGTAGAAGTGAAAGCTTCCCAACAATAGTCTAAATAACGTATTACTATTACTGGTTTAGCACAGGTTTATGTAAGCCCTGTAGGCCAAGCAAGTCTGTAAGCACTGTGTGAACCCTGACTGATAGACAGACTATAGAGGGATGGTTCATTTCAGTTGTCTTTGAACTGACTGTGGCTATTGACATGCTCCGAGCAACAGTGCGCAAGAGTTATGGCCAGAATTGGCTGACACAAGTGCACGGAGTATAAAGATGGGCAGAAGATGGTTACATGCATTTGAGTATGGTTCTGCTATGTTTACCCACCTCTTTTAGAAATGTTAGGTTATTTGTTCCCTTACACACAAGCATACTGAGTTGGAAGGAGTTTAGCTTTGGATTATAGGAGGATACAAGCAAAAGTGGAGTTTTTCTGGGAATATGTTATTCACCTCTTCATGAACTATTGTGGTCCTAGAACTAAGACTTCCACCCCAAACTGGGGCCCTCACCAGCCACTGAGTAAAAGAACAGTACAGAAAACAGTTATGGCAGTCGTCGTGCCAGGTCACTAGAGAAACTGAGGTGGGAACATTTTTCTCTGTAATGACCAGGAAGATTTTATCCCTCTCTCTAATTATGGCCCACTCTGTGATGTATCACATTGTTTCTTTGAATCTTTTTTATAAACCTGTGCCAAACCACAGTTTTCGATATTTGAGGATCCTAGTGCAAGGCTACAAGCTGAAGTGTTTGGATCAAGATAAAGCAGCACAGCTTGGGTTCAAGCTTTTAGATATTACCAGTATATAAAACCATAAAATAAGAGGCACCAAGAAACTCTGAAAGTTATTTTTCTCTAGTAAAAATGAGCAGTTGTGTTTCAGTTGCTTTCATTCTTGTTACTGTCTCTCTATTTTGCTGCCAGCCTATCTGGCCAGTTCAAAATAGCTGTTTTCTTTCTGACTTACTTATTAGTCTTTTTACAGAATTTCACTTTTAAATGGAATTTGCCCTAGCCTGAAGGCTGTGGTCAGGGGAGCGTGAACCATAACTGGTAGTTATTTAAAAGAGTGCACTTCTAATAAAGTTTTCATCAGAATAAGTTCAGAGGAAGGCAAAATCACTTGTATTTATTGCTTTGTACTTTTAATTACAGAGGTTTAATTGTCTGAGTTATGTCTTTACTGGAACTATTTAGTAATAAAAATATAAGTGCTATCAGTTCTGAGTTGTTTTAAAGCCTCCTGCGCACAGATGAGTTCAGAGCTGAATGTGTCCTTGTCTCATGAGTGTAGAGACCATTTATCAAACAATGCTACAGCAATAAAATAACCTGACCGCAAATGTTTTGGGAGGCCCTGTGCAAGGGAACTGAAGAAGTACTTTGTCAGAGAAACTTGAGGCTTAAATGTTGGTGGTGATGTTACCCATATTGTACCACCAGTCCTCTGAAACCATCCAGCATTGTCACATATGTCACAAGAAGATTCCCATTTGTCCTACATTATATTTTGTAGCAGGAGTTTATTAATAAACATTTCCAGCAGCTGGTGGCAGAAATCTTGCCATAGTTTCTTTTCAAGTCAGTTCCATACCACGCTCCAGGGAATTTGAGAGTCACTACTGTCTTGTTCATAGTACATATATGTCACAAATACTTTTTTTTTTTTAATTAAGTCACTGATTATCAGAAACAAATGTTTTCCTCTGTATGTTTCATGTATGTGGGCAGTGAAAGGATAGAGAAGCCATTCCTTCTTAATGAGTATATGTGTGTAATGAATGGATGAACAATAAGAGAAACAAATTCATTCTGTCTTACTCATTTCTTGGTTTATGGTTGCATGTAGAAACCAGAGTCTCATTGTGCTCAGTGATGTACAAAAATACAGCAAAAAATAGTCCATTCCCCAGGAGAATTTACTGTTTATGTATGAGCCTGTAGGCAAGAATTAAAAAGGGGCAGAGACAGGAAGTTTGCAAAAACAGATGCATTTATATTCCAGGCAGCACAGAAACCAGTGGTTATAACAAGTTGAAGTCTAACCATTCTAGAGGTTTTATTTCTCTAATCCCACATGTCTTTTTCTGGATCAGATATTGAAGCTCCTCGGATCCACTGTCCGGAAAATATTGAGACTGAGACTCTGGAACATCATAATTCTGCTAATATCAGCTGGCAGGTTCCAACAGCGGAGGATAATTCTGGCAATGAGGCAAGTTAAAATCTACACATTTGACTGGAGGCAGTCTTTCTATAGCTAGCTGTTTCAAATTAATTTTATGATCCACTAGAATTTATTTCTCCTGATAAGCAGGAGTAGAAGAAAAATCTTCTGAAAAGTTTGTGTCTTGAGAACTTAGCATTTTCTGTCTTGGTTAGGGTTATGCAGTCACAGGACACTCTGCCTGGTGTTTAAGTGCATAAAATCTCATATGGTTAATTTATGTGGTCAAAAGAAAGAATGTGCCCTTGTTTATAAGATGGAGACAGCTGCTTTAAAAATGAGCTCTTAGAATGTGAAACTCTTCTCAGAAGGAAGCAGACCAGTTCATTAATCTAAAAGGCTAACAAGAACACAGTGATAAGTAAAAACTCATTTCAGCTTCCCAAGTGAGAAAAAAAAATTTCATTTTCCTATCCGATGCAAGGTTCAGACATGGACCTTTCGCTACTATGGGTATCAGAGATCTGGAAATGGAGTTAAAAGGAAAAGTTGTTCCAGAGCCATTTCATAAACGTTCCCTACAGACTCAGACATGATCAAGTTACAGCAACTGAGTGTTTTATCATGAGTCAGCAGAGGAACAGTGACTGTGTGTGTGTGCTTTTAATTTGCTGCAAACACAGGCGTTTTTTGCACTTCGAAATTGTGAGCTATCCCAGTAAAAGAAGTTTAAGTTCACACATTTTTTGTAGCATAGCCATGGTCAGGTACTGTAGCTCTGCTGACACAGGGTCATTCATTGTAGAAATCAAGTGCCTTAGCTCTTAGTTGTAACTGGTTTGTCAAAGCCACGGTTGTCAGATTAACCACTTCTTTTAAAGAGAAGTTCCATAAGACAGTTCTAACCCATATGAAAGAGCCATAGTCAGCGTGTAAGTGTCATTTACTCCAAATGGAGTTCCTTTGCCACACCAGAATGTTTTGAAGCATCTCTGGGCTATTGACTCATAAGCATATGTAGATTAAAACTGGATATGTAAATACTTACAGCCCACAATGGTCTGTTCCACTCATCTCCCAGGTCTGCTGCCCTTGCAGCTGGGGAGCTGAACTGCAGAGAAAGCAGGTTCTGAGCTGGCATAGTCTGTGTTCAGTGCAGTGAGGCAAACGTGTCTTGAGTTTTCTTAATGCACAGTGCTGTAAACTGCAGCAGGTCAGGGTCCAAGCCCTGACTGAGTAAATCCCTTTTGCTATAAAGAAGGCAGTCTTGAGAAGGGGAGCAGAGCACTCTGTTACAAAGTCACCCTCATTACTTGAAGAGGCTATTTGCTTTAGGAATGAGTAGGCCTGACACTGAGGGATACCATTTTGTGGACATTTCTTGAATCATGAGTGTCGTGATTACTGACCAGTTTTGTTTTTTAAATAACAAGTGTTTTCCTATAAAAGGTCTCAGTTCACGTTACCCCAGCTTTCATACCACCGTTTCTTCTCCCAATTGGTGAAGTTGCAATTACTTACACAGCGACTGATAAGTCGGGAAATGAGGCAAGCTGTACATTCAGTGTCAAGGTTATTGGTAAGTGCTGGTAAAAATCACTGGGCAAGAGTCTGTCATGGTTGAAACCTTCTAATTTTGTGCAGAAAGAGACTGTGAGTCACTGTGGCCTTTATGTGTGCAGGTATAAGCCCAGGAGTAATACCATCTCCATAAGCTTTTCTGATCTTGGTTCACAGTTTGCATAGTGTGCAGCCATTGCTCCCCAATGTTCAGTTTGGGTTGTGTTTTGGTCTTTTGTTCATTCTAAACGCTAAGGTTTCTCCTCACACTGGCAGAGTAAATGCTGTATTGTGTTGTCACTTACTGCCCTCATCATATATATCTTCTTTTTTTTTTAAAGATTCCCAACAAAATTTCCAAGGTTCTCACACACTGGTGATGCAAATCATTGTTTGAGTATTTCTGTCAGATAGTTCTGTTATTCAGCACTCCTTTTAAACAAGGTTTGCTCCGTAGAAATCAAACAGAATGCAGAAACCATGAGTTCAGTGGAAGAATTGGTCTTGTCCATTCCTTCAGCATCTACCAGTTGCAGCAGCTTACAAGTGTGCACCTAACCTTGTTGTATCTTCTCATGTGAACTTAAAACTGCTGTTTACCTGACTTCTGATTATAGATTTCATCTGAGTGTGGCTAATGTCATGCCATCCATTCACATTCTGCAGATGCAGAGCCTCCTGTAATTGATAGATGCAGGTCTCCACCACCCGTGGAATCAGTGGAGAATGAGTATCCAGCAACATGGGAAGAACCACAATTTTCAGACAATTCAGGTGAGATAGTGCACCCCAAAACATGCACACAACAGCGGAAAGCTAGGGAACTCCAACCTGTTCATCCTTAATCCCTTGGAGTTTAGGATTTTTTGAGGTTTTTTTTACTTACTTATTTTTAAGAACACATAATTTGGAAGACATGGTGACATTGCATTCTCCATTTGTCAATAGTGTGAGCAACCCTGTTTTACTCATTGATGTTTTAGTTTGTCTTTTAACTCTTCTAGGTGCTCCACTGACCGTTACTAGGAGTCATGCTCCTGGGGATCTCTTTCCCAAAGGAGAAACAACAGTTCAGTACACAGCTGTGGATCCCTCTGGCAATAACAGGACATGTGAGATCCACATTGTCATCAAAGGTTTGTTGTCTTAATCTTCTGGTCAGGAGTGTATGGCATTGTTATAACTGAATATCATAAAGAATGCAATGCTACTCTGCTTTTTCATATAGTCTCCACTTTTTCTAGTTACTCCCATTGGAGTAACTTGAAGGCAGTCAGGATATTTCTTAGTACCAACAAATAAATTGTCTAAGACTGAAACAGCACAGCAGTGAATTTGGTCCTATAAATTCAAATTAGGTGTTAAAGCACTGAAATTAGGATTCATTAAGGATTAAAATTTAAGGTAATCATTTTTTTTCTCAGTGACAGGTACCATGTGAAATGAATTAATAGATGTTACTGAAGTCTTACTTCAAATCTGTACTTAAAAAGGAAAAATTTATGGAAATACTTCTGTAATCACCTATAAATATTGTAGCAGATACTAGAATACTCTTTAGATTTTAGAAGCTGTCTGTACCTATAGATACACTGATGCATTTGTGTTTATTGCGTAGACACCTCTTCCCCACAGTTCACTTTATTCTTTAAAGGCCAAACAATAATTCAGCAGATAAAGTATTAAGGATGAAAATTCTACTTCTTCTCTGCTCTCTAGTGCTTATATCTCAGTTGGACATCTGTACAAAAAAGTCTGTTAGTGGAGAGAGAATTTAAAATCATGTAGATGGGAATTTTGGTTATAGCTTTTAGAAAAGGTAAGTTGCAAATGTGTGTGCTAATTTCTGATTTGCTGTAAATCTTAGCAAGAACAAGCCAGTGCTTAGAATTGGCATTATTTCAGGTTCTACACCACCTCAGACTTTTTGTGGTTCACTGTTTGTGACATAATGTTTTCAGACATTCACAATCTCCTTCACAATTGGCCTGTAAAATAAATCATAACTGAGGTTTTACGGTCAGTCCCTCCTAAGATGATTCTGACAAGTCCATGTGTTGTTGCTGTAGTGCAGAATGGATAAAGTTTAGTTTCAGAATTCAAGATGTCATATAGTTTACTAGAATTCATTGTATGAAAGTTCATGTAAAAATTTAGATTAATGTTTTGTACTATTTTAGTAAGTACATGCTTGAGCATGCACCTTTGCAGAAGAAGTACAGAAGGGTTTGGGTCTTGCATTTCTGAGGTTTTTTAATTTCTCATATGTATCACGAATTTTTTTAGGTCTTCACTTTTTTGCATTTCAAATTCCAGTGGCAGAGTTTGATAATAATTTAGCAGTAGCCTGACCATGCCTTTATGGAATTACCAAATAATACTTCCACAGACTTCAACACAGGCAAGATCAGGTTGATACTAAGTACTTTCGGAAATCCTATCAGTACTGTTTTCCTGTGTGCTTACTTAATTCACCACGTTCATCAACATATAAAACTTCGTATTTTTCATAGGTTCTCCCTGTGAAATCTCCTTTGAGCCTTCGAATGGTGATTTTACATGCACATCACATGAAGCGGGAGTTAATTGCACATTGCACTGTGCAGAGGGTTATA
>VYZV01040656.1:0-15902 GCA_013401275.1 Pandion haliaetus | reverse complement strand
AAACCAGAAGAAACTGTCCAGCTTAATCCTTCATAATTCAGTTCTGCTTGCTTCAATGAATACATGAGGGTGGGATCACAGTGGCTGACACGTACTTGGAAATGTGTAAAATACAGAGACCGGGTTTAGGCAAAGGAGAAGTGGTTCAAGATAGATGAAGAAGGAGTAGAAGTAAAAAGAATCATGATACAAAGTTAAGGTAAATGGACAATATTTTTCTGGAGTAGCCTCTGAAGGGAAAGAACAAGCCCTGCAGCTTGGTGTCCCAAAGTAAAGCTCATTAGGAAATGGATGTTGCCATTTCTAATTTTAAGTAAGTTAAATCATATAATGGGATGTTTTCTATTTATCTTCCTAGTTATGTCCTTTTTTCCTATGCTAATTTTATTTTTATGAAAACTGTATAAAAAATAGATTGAAATATGCACAGTGATTAACTTGCTGTAGGATGGAAAAAAATAACTTCATTTTTCTTTTTCACTCAGCTTTCTGTATCACCCGATTCCAGACATGGTCACCTTTTCACCTGTAACCTCTTCTTGAAAACAACATCGTCAAATGGAAACATGCAATATATAACAATCCCAAGGAAGAAGCACATTTTTGCTACACACAACCTAAAAATGAAATTTTTTAGTAGTGATGTTTGTTGAATCACATGCACTTTTTAATCTTTTTTTTTTGTTGGTTTTTTTTGTTTTTTTTTTTAACTGAATGCAGTTTACCTTCAATTTGTTACTGGCTTGGTACTGTAGTCTACATATGTTCTTTAGGAAAGTGACGTGTTACTGGATATGAGGTACCTAAAGCCACGTTATTAGAAGATATTTATCCTATTTAGTTGTGAAGTCTAAGGTGTAATTTTGTCCCACTCAGTTTTGCTGCAGGGTCATCTCTTACCGTAAATGCAGCCGCAATAACACTTTAAAGATACTCTGGTGGACTACTCTCCTGAACTACTGGCCTTAATGCTGCTTTGATCAAAAACCTTGTTTCCATGCCGAAATCTAAACACACCTCAGGGTGTGTTGTAAAGTGTGCCTTGTCACCACCTCTCCTATTTGGTCTGGTTTGGATCAGCTGAGGTCTGCTACTTTGCCACTGCTGAACATAAAGAGATGAGCCTTCTACATCTAGTGGCTTTCACTGGGGTTTAGGAAAATAAAACTCATAACTTCTGTCTGATAAAGCCTACTGTGGTGATATGGGTAGAGTCAGTGAAACGTTTTGTTCAGGCATTGTTTTTTAACTGAAATAACTCACCTCTCTGAAGCTGATTTTAACAGGACTTTCTGGATTAATTCAGCTACCAAACACTCACACCACCATGTATAACCATGCTTGTTAGAGCTAACAGCGGTGTAGTTCAGGACTTGCACTGCACAATGCTGTAAATTGCTGCCCTTTTAAAATTTTATATATGTTGCCCATCTTCCTGCATGCTTGAGTGCCAGAGGGGATACACTTCACTATCATTCATATAATCTGTGGTGTTGCCTTGCCAACTCCAACAGCTTTATTTATTCATTGGTAAGTTACTAATCCATTTACTGCTTTTGCCATTCTGAATATGAGAGTTTTATATGGCTTTTTATTTTAAAGAGTTGCTAAGCACTGCAACTGATATTTTATGTGTTAAAAGCAGGGAACAAACTTGGGATATTCCAAAACTATGTCAGTTAATTATTTAATAACGTGCCTATTCTGTTCTTAGAATTAAAAATACTATAAAGCACTGGCAGGCTCCAACCCTTAATCTAGTCAGCAGTGAAATTACAATTGACATAATAACTTGTAACTTTAGTAATGTTTATGATACCTCAGTGCTATTAGCATAGGATGAACTGTGTATTGGTTACTCAGTAAATGGTAATGGGCCATTTGGAAAAGTGCTATTTGCTAGTGGCTCAGCAGCTTCCCTGGCCCTAGAGGGAGTTCTGCCATGCCAGACTGAAAAATCCATCTGGATACATGAGCAGGGTTAACTGTTTCACTTAACATTAGATTTGAATTAATTTTCAGTTTCCCTTGTAAGTCAGAGCACTTAAACGTGTATTAAATAGGTTGTCATAAACTCACAAAATAGTAAATTGCCAGTAAATGATGAACAGATAGTTGAGGCTGGTAATTATTCTTACAATTGATTTCAGTAATGTTTAAGTCACATTTTTATGTTTTCAGACAAACAAGGCCCTGCAGAGGGGCCTGAGGGGACAATTTGTAGCATGTATAGCACTGACTGATACACCAGACCCCAGACGCCTGCTTTTCTTCTAGGCTTCCACGTTTGCCTTTGCTAACATCGGACGAGTGTGTCAAAGAATGTTTAGCACTGTTACGCCAGGAGAAGGGTGACTACATCATTTTTCTCTCCTAGTAGCAGGTTTTACAGCCCTGTCCAAGGTACCAATTGGAGGAAAAAACAGTTTCAGCCTTTTGTAATTCAGTGGAGGAAACAAACAAACAAGCTATGTGGGGTTCCAAAGGTGCTGGGCTCCACATTTCAGGTCTTTCTCTTCTAGACAGATGCTCTGGGCCACCTGAACCCTTACTGCCTGTAAACTCTGGCTGCATGAGACAACCGAGAGACTTCCTCTGAACAAGTTCATCTCTTTGGATAAAAACACTAGCAGATTTGAAATTACAAAGTAGTTCAATTCAGCCTCAAGGTTGTGGGGTCCTGGCAGCCCTCCAGCCCTCATCAGAATTTGGACACAGTCTGCATATTTGGGGATATTCACAGAGAGAAAATTGTACACTCTGAAGTGCCACGAGAGCATGCTTGGGGAGACAAAATAAATTTTAGCAGACCAGTTTCAGGCATATTGCATAGTATAAAGTTGCCTTGCCTTCTGTTGCTATCCTGGGAAATGAGGGGTGCTGGAAACCCCTCTGGTGTGTTTTGCACAAATACTGGCTATTCATTTCCGTCAGTCATTTCCTCATTCCTACCTTCCCCAGCACCCAGGCAAGTGTGGCAACAACTGCTGCGCACCCACTCTCCAAATGCACATCTGCACTGAGGAGTAGCAGGTGTTTATTCTAGGAAAATGGCGCACACAGGAAATAAAACTTTGTATCTCAGTACTTTTTAAGCTACACCTTTCATCATTTCTCATCTTAGTTGTGAGATCTCAGCTATGAAATACTGAGTTTTGATGAACTAAACATGTTACTGTACTCTGTGTTTGCAGAAAGCAAATACCATCGACTTTTGACATTTGCTTAGGATTTTGAAAAGGTGAAAACTAAAGCAAGGGAAGAGTTTTAGACAGCAGATCTAGGCAGAAAAGCCTTTTTCTTCCACTGAGATTAGAAGGAAAATACACCCATAGAACAAAGTTTTTAAAAGTTCAAGTCAGCAATGTAGTTACTGAAATGTTTCCTTTGCGGAAGGAACACTGAAAACAGCTTTGCAAAGAACAACTACATTGTGAAAGACTGAAAATATTTCAATGCATATTCTGTTCAAAGGTGTAATATGTAAAATTTTAGGGAACTTATTTCAACAAACAATCCTTAAAATTGAGCAGAGTAGGAAGGCAAAGCTTTGGGAAGTTTTGTTTTAGAAACAGCGTATTGCTAGTATTTGTAGACTTAAGTCAGAATTTGATTAACAAAAAAAAAGGCAGGAGGACGAGGACAGCACATTCCAGACACTAGGATGATTTCTAAGTGTACCCACCATTGGCTGAACATATGCAGAAGACCAAACTTTGAAAAGCACTTTTAAGCTTTTACAAGTGCTGGGTCATTACAGGATTTAAAAGCACTCTGATCTTTTTAATAGTGAAGATCAGTTTTGATAGTCCTCCCATTTTTTAATGGGAGGACTTCCTAGATGGCAGAGGGAATTTGGCCCAAAATGAGCTGCATTCAAATCAATTGTTAAATCCCAAACTTCCCTGTGGATCTGAGTTTAACTTGCCAGATCCACTCTGGAGGATTCAAAGAAAAGAAACAAACCACACACCCAGCCAGCAGATGCAACAGGCTCGGTTCAGTCACATCTAGCAGAAGTTCTCTGTTTGCCCTACTGAACTACAGATGAGAACCTCCAAAGCCATCACCCCACAGCACAGCCTGGCTGCCAAAGCACAGCCAGCTCAGCATAGCGCTCTGCTGGGATAAATGGGTCCTAATGAGGGAAAAATGTATGGAATGAAGTTGCAGCATTTTTTTAATTTTTCAATCAAGGCAAGATGCCTGTGAATGCTGGGCAAGTACTTAAATGCCAAAAATCTTCCAGCTTCCCTGAACATCTGCTTTAATAACACATACTTTTATAAACGCACTTCGGCATCTTAACTCTTCACTTCTATTTTTTTAATAGCTCAAAATCAGTTTTGCTGATAATAACTCATCTTCCTCACAGAACTAATGGACAGGTTATTCTCTTTAGTGTATTTTACTCTTGCTTGAACTGAAAAGTTAAGTCTTTTTAAGTCTCCCTTCCAGTATACAGGATACTGAGACAGAACACTCTGGGTTGTACCTGCACCTCCCCAGCTAGCCGTGTTTTAAATCAGCATTGCACCAAGCTGTGCTGCTCAGCACACTTTTAAGATCAGATCTTTCAGTGTGGCTAAAATTGACCAAAGTATATGAAACCCTACACCACCTTTAAAGAAACTCAACATGACCTGAAAGAAGTACTTTAGTCTTTTAAGAAAATATTTCTGAACTGCAGCATACCTTCACAAGGCAGCATTTTCTGTTGCCAAACCTCAGGACCCATCAGTACAAGACAAGAGCAGGTCTACCGCAGTATCAGTGGTGTCCTGCTCAGTAATGCAGACAGCCACAGGGCCAACATCACGATGGTAACCACCTCACAGTCAAAGCTGGATTCCTACGAAGAAGTTACTTCTAGACCTATGCTTTTCATGCTGTGGTCAGCAGGCTCCAGGACAAAAGACAGGACAAATTCCTGGTCTGTAAGCAGCAGCCAGTGCAGTCTCCTCAATAAAGTGAAGTTCACTGCAGAAGAGTCAGGATCTCATTTTAGAGATCCACAACAGGAAGAGGTTGGAAACCTTTAAACCTGAAGTCGCTGGTATAATTTGGATTAGCACAGACTAGCAACAACCTTCCACTTGCACTGAGCAGTAGTATTTTTGTCCCAGACTGAGAAGTATGCAAGTCTGAAGTATCAACAGTACGTGCATCAAGGACACTTGTATCCGACACTTGCAAGCGTGGCAACCCCTGAAGCAACACAAAGAACTGCATGGGCCTGGAAGACTATGTAGGGCAGTCGAGACAAAAACCAGAGGACAGCAAAGTGCTAACTAACATACATCACCTGTTCATAAGAGGAATCCTCCCACCAGCCGGAAAAAATGCTCTGTGAGGACAGGACACACAAAGGGGATGCGACATCGTAGAAAAGGCTAGTCAAAACTTTGAGCTAACACAGCTAAAACATTAATAATGGCTAGAGTGGACAAATCTAACAGCTTAAATATTAATAGCTAAAGTAGACAAAGCCTATAGATCACGGTGTATGAACTGTAAGAACTGTATTACAACATGCTAAACAGTTAACTACAGATTCAGCTGAAACCAACCCGGGAGGAAGTGATATTGTGTAAGATGACCACTTAGCAACTGCTTAGTAACAAAACAGCAAACAAATCAAACTAATACAAAGCAAGACGATCCTAGACCTTAATATTACTGTTGGTCTGAATTACTGTGAGAGAGGAGTGGGGAACTTAAGACCATAAGGGTATAATTGCCCAGGGATTTCTTTTTTTCTGGGTCCCTCTCTGGAGGCACCCGGCTCAAGCTGTAGCACCATTAATAAAAAGTACTTTCATAAAGGAATCTATCGTTCAGCTTACATGGAAACCTCGAGTTGAACCCTGTTATGGTGTAATTTCTCTAACAGCAAAGCTGTGTAAGGTACTTACAGTACTAAGTATTTACAAGTATTTCTGGGGAGAAGGGACGGGGGACGGGGCGGGGGGGGAAGAAAGAAAAAAGGTACAAAAGCAGCCTCCTAGGGAAAGTGTCACATCTTCATGAGCAAAAGACCAAATGAAGGGTGGCAAGGCAGCATGTTTTTTTGTTTTGTTTTTAAAACAGTCAAATACTGAAGGCTTCAAAATATAAATGGTTAAACTGCAAAACTGTGGCTTTTATTTCCAAACATACAATAAATAGGTCCACCACAACTAGCCTCTAACTTCATTTTACATGGAAGGATTTTAAAATTAGTTTGTGCATATTTAAAAATTAAACTTCCCTTTGCACATAATTCCATACATAACCAAACTGCATTACATACCAGCTTATGGTCTTGGCACTGTGATGCAAGCAACCAATTAGAAACAGAGCTTTGTAGCAAGCACTTGAACAAAAATTGCATTTTGAATTGTTGATAAAACATCTACCAACAATTTAATCTTTTTCTGAAGCATACAAGAAACTTTAGCATGTAAATGCTGAAAAGCAAGTTGTCTTCTCTTATGTTTCTGTAGGGGCTCCAAGGTAAGTGGATTTATTAAGCATTCACTATTTGCTACATAATACAATTTTCATACCAAAATATCTTTACTGCATAGTAACATTCCGTATTTTCAAATGCAAAAAGAAATGAGATGCAGACTTTTTATTTTATCCCTCATTACAGAATTTAAAGACATTTTTAACCACAACTCTGCTTCATCACAGTGCAGAAGGCCCTTAATATTTCAAGGATTTATTCAGTCATATCTTTAATACAAAAGTAGAGGCTGAGGAAAAGCCAGAGTAGTCTATACACAATGCACAATCTGTGTACATTCTGAAGCTGTACCTCTTCAAGAACTATTTATACACTCTTCAAACAAATCCCTTTATCCAGCAATTCAAAATACTTTAGATCAGAGGTTTTATATTAGAATCAATACATTATATGCATATAAATACATTTATACCCTTCGGTTGCTAAACAACCCAGATGGCTGCAAGGATGTGACCTGAACTGGTTCTCCATTGGTTTGGGATACCAAATTGTATCGGCAGCTAACTGTTAACCAAAATAGTCACAGTAAAAAATGGAGATCTTTGCACAAGGTAGGTGTGCCACAGCATCAGTTAAGACTAGAAATACTAGGTGACACCCTGGCCCCTTCCATAGGGCCAGGATTTCAAGGTCTGCGAGATGCAACACACAGGCAACATTTTTTTTCCCTCTGCCGATGCCCCATTCATGAAAAGTCTCAGCAGAACAACACCCCTCCCCCCCCGAAACCAACAAACCAAAGCAAAGCTTTTACAACTGCAAATTTTCTTACAAGACAGGTGCTGCAGCTTTCAAGAACAAAGTAAGTTTTATAATTAAAAAATAATAAAAAAACCAACCCAAAAACTAATGTGCAAGTGTGTAGCTCAGAAGACAATAGAAAGGATCAATATAGACCTCAGTTCAAGCTGAAACACAGTATCCAAACTGTCTTATGGAAATAGTTCTCACTGCAAATCTCATCTTCAGTTAATTAGTGCGCTTATATATACTTATATACACACCTGCCATACACACGCACCCCTCCCTCCCCAGTACAATCTGCAGCACCATCAGCAGCAACCACCACGGTGCTTCCAAAGCCCACGCAGGCCACAGCCCTGGCGCTGCATCTGAGCGGTCAGACCCCTGAGCTCTCACAGACACAGCTGCACGATGGTACTTGGGTCATCGGCACTGACTCACCACCTCGTATCAACGAGTATTTCAGGAGTATTCAAAGCAGTAAGCACTGGTGTAGTAAGACGTGTTCTCAACTTTGTTTCTTAAAGGATACAGAAATGTTGACTCTTGAGTATCCTCCAAAGGTGCTAGAAGTTTTAAGTTTGAAGCGTTTCCTTCCACAATGCCAGCTATACAAATGTGTATCTTTTTAAATAATATTGCACATAAAAATCATCTTAAACTTTGTAGTGAAAGCAGGGTTGAAGGACAGTGTTTTCCAAAACAGATTAAAAAGCTACCTGTACATAGTAAGTTTTAATTTAAAGAACGCCAAGATTATTCAAAATCTAAGCACATAATACTGACAGAAAAATGTTAAAATTGCACAATCTACATATAAATTACATTTGTAAATACTTAAAAGTTTTTAAACATTGAATACCCTTGATTTCACAAATCAGCTAGGTCACTGTCAAAGGATCAGCTTAATGAGTTAGAAGTACTTTCCCCCAGAAAAAAATAGAAACAAAAAGATCTGCAGTCTTAGACGAAGCACTGGAAAGAGTTAAAGCATTTCAGCTCAGAGGTAGTGCTAAACACATCCAACTAGAAGTCCATTATATTTGAACTATGATGAAGTAACATAGTAAAATGTAGAAAGACTATAAAATTTACAAAAATAAATAGTTCTGAATGCTTTAGAAAATGCAAGAGACTTCGTTGATCAGTGTCTTGATCTGCTTTTCTGACCAAAAGAAAGCAAAATGTATCTCATTTTTAAAATATACCCATCTCTAGTAATGCGTCTGCAATCCACGCAATCCAACTATGCAACTTGACATGTGCCAACTTGGCATAGACTCTGATATTAAAAATAAAGTGGAGGCTTTGTAAAAGATCATCTCGTATGAAATTTGTTTTGCATGTAAATTCTTCTGACAAATTAAAAATTGCACATAAAAAAGTTTATTGAAAGAGGCATGAGGGGTGATAAGGGTATGTGCCTATTGTTTCACATACACCCTGGAAGGAAAAAGATGATTGCACAGTTCTGATAAATAAATATTTCTTTAAAAAAACAAAAAAATCTGCCACTTTTTTGGTTTATAACATTTGGAATTATTTAGAAAGTCCCACTATGGACAAATTATCTTTAGTTTGTGTTTTAAAGAATTCTTTACAACTTTTCCAGTGGCTTTTATCCTGAAACCAAATGAAAGTGGCAGTTAAAAAGTATCTTTGGGTAAAACAAGTATCAGGATCCAACAAGAATTTCCATGATGTGGTCCAACTCACTCAGATCTGTTCTACATATCTGAATGTTGCTTGCTGAAGAAGAATTACAGGATGGAAAGGTTTTCAATGGTTCTTCTGTAGCAAGAGATGGTGGTCTGGGTGGCATTAATGGAGGACAGCAAAAGTCTGAATCATACATTGAAGTGTCAATATCTTCAAAAATGTCATCTATTGCCAAATCCTTCAAGTAACTAGTTGAATTTGAAATCTCAAAGGAACCAAACACACATTCAGCTCCCTTCAAATCCTGTCTATCATCTTCTAGTTTTAGACCAGTATTTTCTGGAAACTTTGGCTGGTCATCTCCAGTAGGAACCAGACAAGTAGGCGGGCTTATATCTTCTACAAAGTCTAAATCCTTCAGAATAGATGAAATAGCAGATGACATATCATCATCTGAAACTATGAGCAGGCTATTTTCAATTGGGTCTTCTACAGACCGCAAGTCGCAACAGTTAGACTCTTGCTGACTAATACCTGAAGGCAACTGAAGAGAAATCCCAGATGACTCCATCCCTGTGTAGCTGTGAGAACTAGGAGTAATGCCAGGGCAGACATTAATTGGCTGCTGACCACTCTCTTGCCTCATTTCCTCTTGAATTTGCCGTACTGTGTTGGCTATGAGGACAGAGCGGTGCAAGTTCGGTTCCACCAGCATTTTGTATGTCTGTAACTTGGTGAGGCACATATTAAGCACCAACTGCCTCTTAAGTGGATATGGCAGATTTCGACTGGAATCAAAGGCACTCGAGAGACCAGCCATGTTCTCCTCATAGTCACTCAGCTTGCGTTTTAGACCTCTCCCCAACATGAACCTGAAAGAGAGAAATTATGAATTAACCTTGGGCAAGACTATCGCTTCTTCTGCAAGATCTCAACAGACACCTTTGAAAAGTCTGTAGCGTACAATGTATTGACATACTACTTTCACTGAGAAGATGCACTTTCCAGCTCTATTATTTCAGAACAATTTTATTTAAACAGAAAACATGAAAGAAATATAGTAACTGTTTTTTTAAAAAAAGAGCTATATACTTCTAGAGTTTTGAAGGTTTACTTTTAACTCTACTATGAGAATATAAATTTAATTATTTAAAACCTTTAACAGGTGAGCTTTTTAGCCTCTTATCCATTTAAATTATATAGCTTACAAAAATTAATTAATGAGAAATATCTGAATGTCCACATGAAATAAAATCAATGCTTATACTAAGGATTGTAATAACTATACAAAAATATTTCAACAATTTCATTTTAACATTCATTCCTAGGTACAGCAGGTAAGATTTTAAAGCTAGTTTCACCCGTTTTTATCTCATTAAGGTATTCTTAATGTCTCGCCCAGTGTCTCCGAGATCTCTCTGCAGAACTCGCTTCTCTCCCTCTTCTTTGGTGACTTAAAGTTGTTTTACTACAGTTGAACCACCCAGCAAGACCAACAACAGGGCCTCCCATGGGATCCTCATATCCACTCCATAGCTTAGTAGTTTAGCTAAACAGTGGGAGGAAATTTGGCTGGGCCACAGAGCTCACAAAATGATGATCAGTTCTCATGGCTGCTGGTTCACAACCTGCTACTCACTTAACACTAATGACACCCAGCAAGATGCTATCAAATGGCATTTTAAAAGTGACCAATTTTGATACATAGCTAAAAGAAAAGAAAAAGAATTTACTTGCTTTCAGTCTGCTTTGTGTGCTTTTGCATTGAAATATGGCAGGTCTAGAACACTGTAGTACAAACTGTATGCACGCACACCTAAAATACATGTGATCCAAACAAATACATGCTTGGATACTTGCAATTACCATTCAAAAATATAAAGTGTTTTATTGGGGACAACAAACGCTATGCAATCACTGGTATAAACACAGAAAAGGAGTATACCATGCACAGGAAATACTGGTAAAATCTTGATGTGTCCATGGAATACAGACACCTCGCTCCCAAACAATTAAAAAAATTAAGCAATCATAAATTAGACACCCAGTGGCAGATTAAGGGCAGATCCTTCATACACAATGATCCAGACCCTGCATGCTGCAGAGGGCCTCCCAGCTTCCTTTTCATGTGAGCACTGGATACTGCCAGCAATAGCTCAGCTGATTGCCGCAGCTGCCAGCTGCTAGCCTGTTGCTAGACTTTTGGGGACAAGGAGAAGGCAGCAGGATAAAGCCTCCTTTACTTTTGGGATTTCTCCAGATTTGTAGGAAGCACTGCAGGGTTCCATGGCTACATCCATCTGCCTAGACAAGACTTGGAGAACTCGGCTCCTCTGGAGGAACAGGAAGTAAGCAAGCAGCGCATACTTCTCTGTAAGACACACAAGGAAAAACAGCAGTTGCTAGAGGAGTTTAAGACTTCTCGATCATACCCACTTTTTTTTTTTTTTAGGGACATATCTGGATGAAATTAAATTTGTCATAAGAATGTATTTTTACATAACAGGTAGTAGTTTGGCCTATAGTTCAGGTTACTAACACATTCACTATTAGAACAACAACAACAAACTTTAATTACTTGTGATTTTACCAGTGCTGCAATTTTTTAACTTTGGAAGTCTGTTTTACTCCAAAGTTTTCTGCTAAACTGCCACAGCACCAGCTGAATCTCTTTAAAAAACACAAGGTGTCTAGATGTGGTGTGCCTATTCACCTAGGTGATCTTCCCACACTTACCACATATCGCTCCCTCATTCCAGCACTCCATTTAGAGCAAAAAGAACCAGACAGTACTGAGCACCCAGTTACAAACAAAATCAGAAGAAATATGGATACAAAGTTCAGGCACCAAATACAATAATAAAAAGTATTTTCAGGGGCAGTGTGTGTGTCTGTCAGGCATCCTCAGTCAAACTATCGACAACGCTATCAGCAACCAGTAATTTTAGACACAATCTATGGAAAAATCACAATTATGCAGGACTTCAGAGTAGAACTGTTGCTAAACATACCAACTCATATCACAAATAGTATCTGGAAATCCTAGAAAACTCAAGATAAAATTATTAACTCTCCATTTTAATTAGCATTTAAGTTTTGTGTACTACCTAAGACATTACCCCATACCATTACCATAAAGAATAAAAATATACATCAAAATGGCTATTTGTTCACTAAGCACTATCCTCCCCATACACTGCACACTACTGCATACTAGTCTCTCCACTAACAAAAGCAGACCAAAATTCACTCACAAGGGAATGAAATTAAGACCATACAGGGAACAGTAATTCTAACATTTTATACATTCAGAATGCTTGGTTTTGACTATTTACTGCTTTTAATATATATTTACATTTCGCTAGACACACAGGAAACACTAGACTTATCTATTTGAATAACGTTGATTTCTAACATCTCAAAAATGTGCTAGTATTTAAACTCTGTAAGCAAGCTTAAAGAGCAAGCAAATTATCATATGCAAGGATATATAATTTCACAAAACCAACTTAAAATGAAACGTTTAACTTTTAAATTCATACAGTAGCTAGACTAAATATTCCATGCCCATACACAGACACCCTCCTTTTCATTCCTCAATTTTCCTTCACAAAAGTTGTCCCAGAGCATTCTAGAAATATGTAACAAAGCTCGAGCATGACAGCACTCTGAACAATAAAAATGAAGTGCAAGAAACATTATTTGCTCCAACTTCAAATTTTTCTACTTAAGACTCCCCACTCTCTACATGTTAAAAGATTTTTTTATTGTTTCTTAAGTAAACAAACATAGTCCTACCTTATGTTTTAGAAATTCTGCCTGTTTAGTATGACTTTTGCCTAATTGCAAGGATCCCTAAGTCTCCCTCCAGGAGCTAGATGACTTCAGAGGTTATATAAAAATTTGGAAAAGGCTAATGAAAACCAGAGTACCACTGGTACAGTGGATTTAAAAATGACTAGTATCATGGTTGCTACAGGAGACACTAAATTTCAGTTCTTGTCAAACACACTCAGCTGCTGACCTACAAAAGATACAAAGCCCCTTTGTTACCAGCTAATCTACATTTTATCAGGCCTTTTGCTTTATTTTCTAGCACAAGAATTTCTGACAGGGTCATATCCTTAAACTACTCCATATTTTCTAAGTAACTTGTCCTTTTGTAGCATTGCATATTAACACACACATCCCAACCCCAAAATTCACACACAAGTCAAATGCTCTCTTTTGATAGCATTACTTTGCAGTATAAGGTGTTGCTCACATTATTTAATTATGCAGTGCTCCCCCCAATTGAATTTTTGGTACTAAGGAAAACAAACAGAAGTCCACACAAAAATCCACACTACCATGCCCAGACAATCCTGTATTACTGAGCGACTGCTGCACAGTTGTCAGTCCTTTCAATCAGCTGACAGAATGGCACAGTCAGTTCAAAGAAGCACAAGTTGGGCATACTAAAACACAAAGGGTGACTAGAAACTTACGCTCTCCTTACTCCAACAGGAACCTACTCAGATCTCCAAAAACTGGATCAAGTAACAGGATTTTGGACTGTGCCAATCTGATAACTCTGCAATTTGTAAGTAAATAAACTGAACCAAAATTACAAGTTTATGCCAACTTCAAATGTGAGGTCTATACATAGCCATTCAATAATAAAAGAAGCAAGCAAGCTGTAAAGTCACCCTTCTCTTGAACTTTTTCTTAAAAATTCAACAACCCAATTTTTTCTGAGTTCAGGTGCTCTATTTTAGAATCTTTTGTCATGAAAAAAAAAAACCGAACAACAATGAGGAACCTCACCACATCTCAGTAATTTTTTTCTGGCATTTTCTCATCTTCTCTCATTATAGTAATGCAAAGTGAGCCACAGGCCATTTATGGCAGAATGCTTTTTTAATTAAAATTATTTTGCAGATATAGAGAAAAGGAAGCAAAGTGAACTCAATGCTTAGGAGCACCAAACTCTCCATCCATGTCACTGAACTACAAAGGAGACTGTACATAGAAATTCTGCCTCTGACAACGTGTTCCTCAGTTCCTTCCAGTTCCATGGAGGACATTTCATAGAAACTCCTCCCTGCTAAGATGGGAAGCATCCATGCACTGTAATCCTACACCATGCCAGGGTTTGAAAACACTTGGGAGAGAACAGGCACGTCCCTGGTTGGCAAGTCCACATAGAATACCAAACAAACAGGCCTGGTCAGAGTGTGCAGCTACTCAGAAGGAACATTCAGGCTACCACGAAAAATTCACATTGCGATGCGTTAGGGACAATACAGGACCCCTGCCACCATTTCAGAGGAAAAACACAGCTCCATCTGTCACAGGGTCTGATAGTGCAGTGCAGCTGCCACTGACACATGGTTAGGATGTACAGCTGGAAACAGTCACAAAGAAGAATGCAGCATGTGAAAACCCTCAATTACTTCTATCTGGGCAAACTCTTTCTTAATTTCCTCTTCTTCACCTTCCAAAAAGGGTTTTAAGAGCAAGTTAAACAATGTTTAGAACTCAGAACCACACAGAGCTTTAATTTTCAGTAAAGAAAAGCTTCAAAAAACATGACTATATAAAACATGACTGCCACAGTTAGTATTGTCTGAACATGAACTTTTCATGCACAAAACAAGCACTATAGTCAACTACACAGGAGTTATTCATTTAGCATTAAAGAGTATGTTTAAATAGCAAGACCATCAATAAAATACTTGGCCTGCACTATGCAGGTCAAAATCATTTCACTGATAGTGGTTCACTCTGGCTTTTCTTTTCAGGATATTATTAAATTTAGACTTGCTTTTCATACAACCACAATGTTGCATTTTTCAGCCCAAGACTGTCCCAGAGTGAAAAATTAATTTTTCTAGTAGGACAGAAATACCAATTTGAATAGTTGTAAGCACCTCATGAGTGAAAGCTGCCCGTCTAGTTTTCAGTAACGCAACTTAAGTATTAAAATCAAAATTAGAGACTCCTTGCTGTTCTAATTTGGGTAATTCCCTTTCGAAGTCTCCTTTGGCTCATAACTGTAGAAAACATGTAACAGTAAACACAGACAGAAGTCTCTTTGGATTGTAAACTTGCTAGTGACAGACCAAAGCCGATTGATAACCTAATTTCCTGCTCTCCCCTCTCTTCCATGGACACACATTTCACAATCACACATCTATCTGCAGGAAGTGCGAAGGAAGACAATCATCCCTACAGTTACGGTTGTTTCCCAGAATTACTTGATGTATGCCACACACTATTTTTAATTACAATCCTTCCCCTACCCAACATACATTTTAGCTTAGGCAACAAAACTTCATTAATAGTTTTAATTACGTGGTGGACTGGCTCTTGGCTAGTATTCCATGCACAAGAAAAAGGTAAGGCTGAAGGTACAGTTAACAGACACAGTGTAAATCCTTTCTCCCATCCGGACTTAACATTGATCACTTACAACATGACTTACATAACACAGTTAAGCTGTCAGACAACACAGAGCAGTGTATCTGATCTGGTGTCCTCAGCAAGTGTTGCAGATGCCCATAACATCACATCTTGGCTGATAGCAAAAATAAAAGGAAGTGAGAGAATAAGCTTTAAGTAACTTAGAAAACACCTAAGTAAAAAGTAATTTGGACCTGAAGACACTTTAAAATACAGAAGAATGTATTTAAGTCCATTGCCTCCCCACCACCCCCAGCCCTGCCCCAGTTTAGCCAAGATGAGTAACTGTTGGAGAAGGCACAAGTAGCTAAAAGTGTGCATACAGGGAGGAGTGCAGTCCTACCAGCCTACTCCCATACCTAAGCTCCTATGTAACAACTTCTTTACAGGAGTTAGAAATGACCAGAAAAGAGCTGCTCAAAGAATAGAGAATTAATGTCAACACTTTGGTCACCAAACCGAAGTCAGGACACTTAAGTCTGTTACTACTAAAGCAACTGGAACACAAAACCAAGATATGCTACTATTCAGACTTAAAAAAACC
>VYZV01040648.1:98761-112075 GCA_013401275.1 Pandion haliaetus | reverse complement strand
CACATTGCAAACTTACCTTGTAATCAATCCCAAGCTTAAAAATAAAACGTTACAAATCCTGCGTTACCTGCAGCCTTATTGTCCAACTCTCAAAAGCATTACAAGTGCAGAAGATACAACCTTTTCTCAAAGTCAGGATGTCCTCTTTGCATGGTCTCCCCTACCACATATCCAGTGAGGACAATTAGCCTTTGCGTCCCTTGACTAGGTACCAAATGAACCTGCTTGGCTTCTCAAACAGAACAGGAAGAATTTGAACAAGAAACATGCTTAAGTTTTAACTGGTCAGACAAGCAANAACTGGTCAGACAAGCAAAAGCAAGAACAAAACAATCTTTCGCCCTTATCACATCACCTCCTTTCAACAAAGCCTTATAAACACACTTGCCAGGAAGCACCAGGCAGCCAAGAGGGAGCCAGGAGCATCTGGTGACAGTGAACTGGTAGGACAGTGAAAGGGGAGGATCCCATTTGTGTTTGGGCTCCTCCAATGGATCCCACATGTTCATACAAGTTTGCAGAATGAGCCCGGCCTTAAAACATTCATACACCTCAGTAGCACATGGACAAGATTCTTCTTGAGAAAAGCTAGTATGAGANGGAGGGGGGAGGGGAGGGGAAGAAAAGGATGTTTCCCTGATACAAAGTGATTTCCTCTACCAAAAAAACACAAAAGCTGCTCACACAATGGTAGTGTTAAGAATTCTGGAGAGAAGTGGGAAGAAAGAAGAAGAAAGCTCATAGGACACTTAACAGCAGAAACTATTAAGCAACCTAAATACAGATATCACTACAGGGTCCCATCACATTTTGTCTTCTGCACTTATTTTGGAAGGCTTGACAGAAACCTATAGAGAACAAGTAGTCACATGAACTAACAAAGACTGGTACCTTCAAATCTCTCTCTCATAGTTGACCAGATTTGATATATAGGAATATCATACAATCCAGCTGAAGTTTCTGCCATGCAACTGTGTTAATCACACAGCTTCTCTGGTGACTAACAACATTCTCATGCACGCTGCAGCCCTTGCCACCGCTGGGACTCAATCTCACCCACCCAGTAGTCTACTTTTACAAAGCCTGTTGGACTCTAGATGTGCACAAGGGGCTAGAACAAAAGCCATCAAATTCAAAATATTTAGGAGGCTGGGGAGAAGAAGCGTTAGAGAGGAGAAAAGCAAACAGGCAGGCACACACAGAGCACAACCACACAAGCTGGTTTCCACAGGAAAACAAAAAACTCTGAGGGCAACCTCAAACCTGTTATCAGAAATCTAGGATACAGCACCTGCAACCTCAGCAGTGACTGCCACGCAGCACAGATACTTGAGCTAGCTCTGAGCCAAAGAACACTGTCCATGTGTTTGCTAGAACTAGACAAAAACTAAAATGGAAAAACTGCTACAGTGAAGATGTGAGGCACATGGGCCGCCTCTCACAGGGCATGGCGTCAGCACAGACATTCTCTGAAGCGCAGCCAGGCAGTACTTCACATGTAACTTTTGAACACAATTCTTCCTGAACACAACTTGAAAGCCCACACCAGATATGAATCCAGATTTAAAAGAATACTTCAAAATGTATTTTGACATCCTTAGATTTGACAATTTCTGCACATTGAGTTTACTCGTTATGTCTGCAGTCGTGTTTTATTCTCTTTGCAATTTTGTAGACCATCTCACTCTCTATTGCTACAGGTCAAGATGCGTAAGAGTTCACTAAGATAGGGATGTCTAGCAGGCAATTAAAATCCAAAGACCAATTTATTCCACTATTACTTTAATTTGCAGCACGCCAGCTATTAAGCTGGCCCCATTGATCTTCTGACCTTTGAGCTAAACCCACTGGACTAACACCAGAACCAGAAACACAACAGCCACATTAGCAGAATGCTGCCCACGAGCTCTGAAAGCCCCACTGAAGAGGAATACTAGTTAGCTCATATACGCTACTGCTATTAAATGCTATTCAGATGCAAGCTACAAACTCAGCACAGTGTTGCATTGTGCCATGTAGGCACTGTGAGCTAAAGCTATAATAATTACAGTAAGGCCAGGACACAGGTTTGAGCACTAACCCATAACTGTCATGGTTCTGTTCAAGTTTACTAACAGACATTGATGTACAGGAGATTCCGTAAGGCTAGGGACTGTTCCCAGTAAACAGTAAGGGTTTGAGCTGTGCAGAGCCACTCGTCAGAGCAGAAAGTGGGCTGCAGGGAAGTGTGGACATAGCCACAAGATTCCTCAGAGCTGGCTAGTTTTACAGCTAGTTTTGAATAAATTCATCCACAGTAAGATGAAATCTAAAGCCCAAGGCAGCTTCTGCTCTGAACACTACTACAGATTTCTCATGTGCGTGTTAAAACAACTTGCTCAAGGGCACCTGCATTTCCTTATTTCACAAAGTCAATGAGGTAAACTAATGAATGAATACAAGGCACTGATATTACAGTAATGTCACATCAAAATACAGTCTCATTAGTAGCCATAAATGAGTGGAGTGCACTCAATGCAGAGCAGCACAATTATCATGCAACTATGCTGCACCACATCAGCTATGTAGATGATTCCGTATTTTGCCTAAAGTGTCAGATTAAGACTCTGGCCCTTTCCAGTCCATGAAAAGTCCAGCCACAAGTATAAAATACTTACCTATTGTCAATGNAATCACCAGGTAGTATTGCCTAAAACTAAGCTGGTGGGTGTAACGAAATCAAACTTCACCCCAAAAGTAATTTTTTTCTGCCACCAGTAGAAACGATTTACAGAACCTTCCCCTTCTTTCCCAGCAGCCTTTCAGACGGAGAAAAGGAACAGATCAGATCATATTAACTTTACCAGAAGCAACAACCTGCTCCTCACATGTAATCATAAGATTAGGACAAAAGGGTTTTGTTCACAAGACAAGAAAAAGCCCTGAGAAAAGGGTACTCTCAAAGCTGCTATTAAAATAGCCCCTTCCCCCACAGCCGGGTCTCTGACCATCTAGTGTCTCAGAAGAGGTGACTGAGACCAGATGACCTGTTCCCAAGGGACAGCTACAGCTCAAGGGGCACACTGTAAGCCCTTTCTCAATTATCTTTCTTCTGGGGAAAAGCCAAGCAACTTTTCAGTACAACTATTCAATGAGAAAGACAACAGCTCAGTTCCACAAGTAGTTTTATTAATACTGCGTATGTTCATCTTAATGACATTCAGCACTAATTAACATGGTTACAAACTGAACAGCAGTGACACTTCAATAGTACCCTAAGTCTTCAGTTCCAAATTTTGATCACAGGGATAATATAACACACTGCCTTGAAACACAGGGTGACAGTATTCAAGTGACTAACATACCTGAAGTTTCCACACATTTCAAGGGATTTTGGCATCTCAGCTAAGTACCAAGGTGGTAACGAAGAAGGGTTACAGCAAACAAGACAGCTACTGCTATTAACATTTTTAAGTCAGAAACTTGGTGCAAACAGAACAGTCACTCAGCACTAACACAACCTTCAGAAAGAAAAAAACCACCACCTTTAGAAAGGCAATTTTTCTACCTGGCAAAATGGCTTTCAACCTCTAACGTGGAAAGGTTTTTGTACCTCCTTTATCAGCAACAAGAAAGCAACAAGCGTAATGCAGAAACCAACCACTATTTAAGGGTATTTTGCATTATACTACGCATACAATTACTTCATCTTCAAAAGTACTATTAAACACTAACATTAAATGACTTTACCTGCAAGCACCTAACACCCACATACTGTAGCAGAGCCAAGAGTTTTTACTGCCACCTGTAAGATGTTACTGAAGTAGAGCAGCACTGTTCCACAAGCCCTTTTCTTTCCCCATGTAAAAAAGCGAGCATGAAAGACCACACGATCAGGTACACTGTCTATGCTATCCTCGTGCAACTTATCTGTTACAAACAATAAAGTTCTAATTTGTAGCTAAGATTCAAGTAAGAATTAATTCTAGCCATGTTTTCTGACAATACCTGGAAAGCAAGCTAGTCATTCTGGAGGAAAGCAGGATTCAAATTTAAGAAACTAGTCACAATTTTAAGCGTTTAGCTTCATCTTTATAGATCTGTGCTGATTCTTCGCCCACCTCCCTTCAAATAGATCTTCAATTCTCTCACTTTTAAAGCCAGAAGATCACAGAAATCTTTGGACCCTTCTTTTCTAAATTACAACACTCAGGAAAAAGAGGGAGGGAGAGGGAGAAACAGAAGCTATGATTCACTTGTTCATACAGTTTCAGCTACAGTATTTAAACACAATTCAAAAAATTGCTTTTTCAGTACTGTTACCTCCCAAAAAGTAAGCATCAGTTATGATTATTCTGGATGCTTTAATGCCATGTCAAATGGAAGCTCATTGTTCTGCCAAAAAACTTTTAGCCCTCCGCCTTAGAAAAACTGACAACTGTAAGGCAAACACTACAATAATTTACAATTCCTCCTCATCTGAACCCAACTTTTTCTGTCCAATAGTCAACAATCTGACAATTCCTATTATTACCCTTTTCCAGCTTCCCTAATGTTCACAGCACTACTTTCCAGTATGTTCCAAACAAGTAAGTGATCAAAGTGCTACTTTATTTTAAATCTATCCACTGGCTCTCCATTTCATCAATTACTTCCTCAAGTTTGACCCTTGTTCTCTTAATTCTAATTACCTCTTGCTATTACGCATAACTGAAAGATGAAATTAGTATTTTATCTACAAATTCCTTCTTTAACTGCTCCTTAATTTCTCTCCTTATATCAGTTTGTGAGGCCTGTCTTATTTAGCCCCAAGTCACTTAATCCCCTGCCTCAAGAACCTGAAGAAACCTGTCACCTGAAGTTAGACTGCATCATATTCAGGAGTATTTGGAGACTACCATAAATTGCTTTGGGTTTTTTTGTTTATAAGCAAGGTGCAGGTTTACAAAAAATAAGGAGCAGGAAAAGTCTCTCCCCTCCCCCAACACTTCAGATATTTTCTATCTCTGGGCATTTTTTACTTTTACAAGAGGCAATGTTTACCTTGCATATGAATATTTTTCATGTGGCCAGCTCTGCACAACTGCTAAGTTGTTCTGAATTAAATTGACTGTTCCCCCCACCCCAATTTTCAGAAGAGATTCGTTATATCTCTTAGTTAAAGAGCACATTCACAACATTTGCACTCTTGCCCTTGGCAGGCATAAAGTTGTTGGCAGTTTGAGGTAAGTCATTACACTTGAGATCCAAGAATAAAAAGATACTTCAACGATGCAAGAATGGAAGACCTCAATTCAGCTGCTCAGGTATGTAAGCACTGACTTACACACTAAAAAAATTGAGATTTAATGATGCCAGCAATCAGCAGATAATGACTAACTTCTGTTAAAATAACAGTGATGAGCACCCTTCCCAACATTTAATTACTGCTTATTACCATACCTTTGTTTTACTGGAGATGTGCTTTAAATTACCAACAAATTTGAAAGTCTTTACTGCATCAACACTACATATAGAAGTGATTAAATCTGGAATATGCAGCACACTTGCATGTTCACACCTAACTGTAATGCTGTTGTTTGGAGACAGAATAACCTCTTCTATTCTCAAATGTTATCTAGCATATTAATTAACCTTAAAAATTTTCTGGCTGAAAATAGAAGTACAATAGTACAGGATTAAAATAAAAAAGTCCTGACAATTTTAATACACAAAAAAAAAAAAAAAACCAACTGTGTAGCTCTGCAGATCTTCTAGCTTTGCCTAGATAGGGAGGCAATTGTATAATAAGGCAAGAATTAACTTACAGCTCACATTATTCCACAGAGCTTATCCCACAGTTCAAATAGCAGCATGGAAGTGTCTGTGGCAGGGAGTACTCCAGAGTACCATGAGAATTCATTTCTCTCCATAGACATGCCCTAAAAAGACACAGAACTTAAAATCCCAAAAAGGCCTTTTCAATCCTGAATGAATGGCATATTTTAAGATTATATTAGCAGATTATATTAGCATTTTCCTTTTGTTTGTATTAACAAAAGGCATCCTAGCAAAGATTCTCCTACCGTCTCTCTGTATGGCAGTGCAATAAACAACACTAGAATTGGGACATCATGGGAATTTCCAGAGTTATGTCAAGCACGAACCGACAACTACCCTGCAAGATGCTGCAGTAGTCAGCAGGGGGAAGGTTAAAAAAAAATTGCTTTGTCAACAGTGCCTTCTTCAAAGACTGCAAAAGAAGGGAAAAAGTGAAGAAAAAACATCCAAGGAAGAGACAAACTATGTAAATAGCTTTTACGCAAGTATCTCCCTTCTTTTCTCACTTCTAAATGTTTGCTTTAGCAAAAGCTGGGGGAAAGCATCAGGTTTCACTCTTTATTCCTGCTGCTGTATAATCAATACAGTGCAGTCTATTGAACTACTTTATTATGATTCATGCAACAAGCTGTTAAATACATTTGCGAAGTAGAAGATCAGTGCCAGTATCATGTCATTCATAAAGATATGTTTATTTTCAAGGCATGAGAACATTAAACCATAACTTTCTTCTGCACAATTATGCAGTCCTCCTGCATGGACTGAAAGCATAAAATCCCGCATCAGCCCTTCCGATTTGAGAAAAAAAATAGTGGTAGAAATCTCAACTGCATCCAGCAGAAGCAGGGAAGGCCCTCTAACATTTATTTGGTGCGGTCTAGTATTGTCTTCTACTGGACACATGCAACAATATTCCCAAAACAGTGTCAAACATTTTTGTTTTTAAAACATTTAAAAAAAAATCAGATTGGTAATTCAGAAAGTGAAGAGAGCGCCTTGTCCACAAAAACAAAGAGATCTTTAAATAGTCCAGAGATAAGAACTGTAATGACTTTTGTGTAACAGTAACACGTTTAAGCCTGCAGTTTGAGTCTCATCACCCATTGTCTTTTTTTTTTTTTTTTTAAACATGTAGACAAAGTCGTGTTACACTTCAGAAATGTGGAAAAAAATAAAAGTCTGATTTTTGCCACAGTTTCTTCAGCAAGAGCAAATTTGTGCTCTGGCCCTGCCAAAATACAAACGTTCAAGATGTACACATCTCCTCTTACATCAGCCTCTTGAGGGAAAATAAATAAGTGCCCCCCCTTTCTTGTATGCCCACAGATAAAGGAAATCGGCTTTCCTGTTGCAGGTTTGCAACCTGAGAGCCAGCACTTGATAAACTGACACCCCTGGTAGTGCTGCTACCCAAGCAAAAGACATGAAATGGGCTGGATACCAAAGTAAAACTGTTTCACATTAGTAAAAAGAAATTAAAAAAAAAAAAAAAAAAAAAACACAAGNCTACAAGGACAGTCTTGATTTGTAGAAGTTGTTTAAACTGTATCTACATCAGCATTTCGAACAGTAGTACCCTTTGAGAAGGCCATCCAGCTATCACCGGCTACCACCCTGCAGAGCCCCGAACAGTTTAACCCAGGAGTCCAACCTCCTGCTCTGAGCAGGGCTTGGCTTCCACAACTGCATCGAGCTGCTCATGGCTTTCTCCCATCAAGCTTTGAAAGTCTTCAAGGATGCAGATTCACCAGTCACTCTGGGGTGGTCTGTTCAATGCTTAACCATCTTCATAATGATTTATTTTAATTTTTATAGTCGTTTTGGTGTGCATAAACTGGATTTCTCCTAGAGGAAACTAAACTAAGCTAAAAATCCCCAGAGGTTCACCAAATGCGGCCCAACCCTTAATGGTCGTAACGGTCCAAACCAACAAACCACATCTGTGTTGGGGACATCCAATTTAGGAGACCAGACTAAATTCTGTCTGAAGTAAAATTGCTGAAATACCAGCAGTGTCGATCTGGGAGACTTGCCACTCCCACCTTCAGCCAGACATCCACTTCTACTCTGCCAAATTATTTGCTAGTGTAAGACCAAGTGACAAAGCCACACACACACAGATAGCAATTTTGAAATTAGATTAAGGAAAAAAGCACTCTTTAAACCAAAAAGAAAGGAGAAAAAAAAGTTATAAACCAGAAAATTATAATCTCTCTTGTAAAACACCGGTTGTCATGGATGTGCACTGAATACTTCACATGACAGTGTGAAAGTACAGTTATGATTTTGAGTGAGTGTAAAGTAAGGCCAGTAGCTTATTCTAAGTCCAAAAAAAAACAGGCAATATGAAAATACAATTTCAATCATTTCAAAAAGTCCCAAGAACAATGTTCTTGGGGCTACGCAACTTTTGGTCAAATCAACAAATGTACATCTTTAAATGTTTGTTAACTCTTTAGAGAGAGCTGTCTGTATTACCAACAAGAAAACTCAAGATACCTATCTGAGCTGCTGACATGAACTGGCATACAGAAAGTTCTGCTACCACAGCAGTTGTTTTACAGATATTATCTGCCACTATAAAAAAAAATTCTTTATTAATCCTATTTCACATCACATCAGCACACAGTAAGCCTGTCATTTGAATTCAAAGACAACTGATTTAGCTGATGGTGCTGTAAAATGCATCATGACTTGAGAAATTCAGAGAGCAGAGCCATGCTACAAAACCAGCCCTTGGCACCTCCTGGAATCCCACCATCCACTGCACAGAGAAAGGCAGCAAGGCAGGCTACAGAGCAAAGGAAGATGCTTGGCAATTTCCCCGCCACGGAAATGTAAGCATTAAAATTCACAAAAATAATACCAGCCAAGTATATTAAACATAACCATGTCTCCCAAAGAGACTCAACAGACAACTTTCCTCTAAGTTATGCTCAACTTCTGACCCGTGCTTTCTAGCAGCCTGGAATAAGAGCTTGTTTTCTGCTGATTTTGGCTAGTTGAGGTTTTTAATCCACTATAACATCATCAATTAGGAAAAATAAGATATATTTCAGGGTTAACTTGAAATGCTCTCACGAAGATAAAAGTTCATGTTAATGCACAAGTTCAACATCAGCATGTTTCTCTTACAGCTGCAGTAAAAACCAGTCTCTCCAAGGTCTAAATGAGTATTTTGAGGTAAAAATATTGTTACCTCAAAAGGTAAACAAATAACATGAAAATTGAAATAAACATGATCAAAAGGTTTTCGAGCACTGAAGGTAAACCATAAGGAATCAAGAACAATCCAACTTTAAAACAACTATATGCTATATGCCAATAGTTATTTTAATTTTGACAACTTCTGAAATAAAACTTGGTCTTCAAGAAGCACTTCACTCATCTTTAATAACATTCATCTGAAGAAAGCGTTCTTCCCTTTCTACAGAGCCCAAGACCAAAGGCAAGAGAGTATTAAAACATCAACAAAAAATCTGAAGTGCCTCTCAGGCCTAAGCATGAACCACTATTCTCAGTAACAACTCTTCCTTCTGTATTATGGTTTTAAATAACCCACATTCGGAAAAGTTGTTCTATACAGTCATGCATTTGTCACGAACTTGATCTCTCTCTTCAAAACAGACATCCATCCACTGTGCAGGGAACAAGAGCTACTGCTTTATTGCACTGCAGTATCCGACATGAGATTAAGTCATACAAAGAGATGAAGACACGATTTATTTTGATCCTACTAATCAAACACAGGTTTGCAAGTGAGAATCCACTTACAGACTCAGACCTTTGAAACAACACTGATGAATACTTGGTTAGCGATCATACAATTCACCAGCTATCATGATTATGAAACGTGTTATGTCGCCACATTCAAAAGTTTTTCTTTAAAACATGCTTCCACAAAGAAAACAAAGACTTGTAAATGCTTCCTCTCACTTAACATAAAAGACGTGGCAGAATCTAAATCAAATAACCCACCCAGCAAACTGGTGCCACAGAATTCAAAATTAAAGAGACTGAGACAATGACATAATTTAGCTTTACATATGCAAAGACAGACATCTAAAACCATTTCATCTGCTGATTCATGTTTAAAAACACAGTTAAATAACCAAGGAATTCTAGTGTCTCTGTGACTCCTGAAGGGTTTCCCAAAGTTCAGAGTGCAAAACTATTATCAAAGCTAACACAGAAACTGCTACAGACTGTGTTAGTATTGCACTGCCAGCTGCATAAGGACTAAAAATCAGAATTAGCCAAAACCACAAAATTTTCTGTCACTCAGCCTCACCAATGGCCATATTCTGTAGGTTTACAACTGTGCCTTCAGTTAATCATTGCTGGTATGGTTCCACTTCCAGAAAACATTGATTACCTTTCATTAAATAGAGGATATCTCAACGCTCAGAGACCCATAAAATCCCACTTTATAAACCACCACCTTTAGAGTCCTCATTTCAACGTTAAACTGAACTCGGTGAAATATAAAGCTCAGACTATTTAAAAGTTGCTATTTAGAGGGACATACCTGAAATCAAGGGACTGGAGTCCTATCTCCCCGGAAACATAAACCACAGAACAATATAACTTTTTCTTCCCCTCGCTTATAGAAAGATACTTAACCCGTGATTAATTTACATGCCAAATCAATAAAAGCCTCACCTAGCAGATTTTAGAATATACATATTTACACTGATAAAACAAATATGTAACTGCACTTATGATTGCTGTACTTCTGTCATAACTTATTAACAAGAAGTTAAACAAATGGGTTTCAGAATAAATTAATAAAAGTCCAAAATATGGATAATGAAGCTAAGATATAAAAAGATATTAACAGATCATTAAATCATGGCTTATTGACTTTATAAATATTTAAATTAAGGAGCTGCTGAGGAATAAAAGGAATCTGCCTGAAGCTAAGAAAACCAAGGAAACAACAGATAAAAACTGTTTGCCAGCTAGCCAACACATAGGGTCAACGAGAATAAACTTAAACCTCTGAAAACATCAGCATTAGGGAAACCAACTTGTGTGACTGAAATTTTGATGAAGGCAGAAGCTCTGCTTCTTTACCCCAGTAGGGTATCCAGGATGTCTAATCAGTCGAAGTAAGAACTCAATAGCTTGCAGCAGCCCCCTTGCTGAAGGGATTAAACTACTGATATGGGGAAAACTGCTCCTTTTTCTTCTCTACAATAGACATGCTATAGGACAAAACAGATAGAGAAATAGAAAAGAAATTCAAATGGGCCTCAACCCTTTCTCTTACTAAGCCTACCTCTCATTTTCCCAACATATCTCCAAAATTATCCTCCTTAACTGAAAGAACATGACCTTACTGAAATTCAAAATAACTAGGAGGAATATTTTATGTTCTTAAAATTAAGTTTTGTTCTCCAATCTTAGAAATAAAAAAATGTGTTCATAGTAGCAGAATTAATAATTCTGGAATAGACATCTGAAAGGATATATTTGAGACACATTTACAAAACTGAGAGGACAAAAAGAGCTATAAAAGAACAAAACGCTTTTGAGACAGCAGCAGAATGCTTACAAGCATGATAAAAAAAAAAAAGTCTTGAAAACCTTTGCAGGGGGGAAGAAGCCACATTTGGACAGGGTTTTTAAAACAACAGCCATCAAAAAGTTAATCCCAAAGCTTAAAATAACATTTTGGATAAACATGAGAGGGGGAGAAAGTGCTCCTAAAACCAATTATGCATGAGTGAAATGACAAACATACATTTTGTTATAGAAAAAATAGATTATGAATTACATGTCCCCATATTAAGTTTTTATTCGTGACTGCAGCTCCACCCTTTCACAGTTGTGTGTCAGTGCCTACCTCTACACCTGCTAGCCTTTTAGTCAGGCAACTTTTTGCAGCCCTACAATAGTCAAGAGTTGACATCCCACATTGCTTCCGACTTCATGATGTAAGAGTTTCTATGAACCGCAACTGAAAGCTAAGTATGCCAATCCCAAGTAGCAATATTAAAACTAAGCATTTTATTAGCATTAGTAATACCTTCTTAATACACTGTTGAGCAACTAAGTGCACATCCTTTAATCAACCATCCATAAATAAACCATAAATGTTAAAATGGGGACACACACACACACATCTGTCCCTAGTTACCTATCAGTAAAGAGAAGACATAGTATTTACAAGAAACATTCAATCATGAAACTTTTCTTTTTAGCTTTACCTAAATAGAACACATGTTTTTATAACTAAGAAAAAAAAATAAATCTGAAGTTCCCACACTGTTTCTGGATTAATAACTGGTATGGCGTCTGATGGCCTAAGGCATAAAAGCTTTGACAGTGAAACACAACGTACAGATCTCCCTCTGCAATTACAACTGCCACAAGCTTCTACCTCAGTACTTTCACCTGTCTCTCCCACCACTCCAGCTGAAGGGGAACAGAGGCTAGTCCGGTAACACCTTCCAAATAAATAACGACCAAACTCTCCACCAGAGAAAACACAGATCCTTATTATCCAGTGAGTACTTGCAGCAACAACACGCAAAAAACTGGGGGGGGAGGAGAGACTGCTTTCCCTTTTACAAAACTGGTTTATGCCTTAAATTAAAAGGAAACTAATGCTTAATTCCCATAGCTAACACGCAAAAAAAACCCAAACCTCAATCAAAACTCCACCATGAAAGACTGTCTTCTAAAGAAAATGCCAGTCTTGGTTCATCCATACAGATCTGGAACCCAAAGAAATCTGACACCTTTACTCTGAAAACAAATTTGCGTTCTATTATCAACTAAGGTTCCGTGCCCACAGATGCACTTCATTCAGCATGCAGTAAGGGGTTCATTAAAGCAGCATCGCTGAAATTTTTAAAACCAATTTTGCAGGCAAAATTTTTTAAAGCGATTTTGTAAGCAATATTATCCAAAAAATGCCTCTGTATTCTTCTTTGGGTAAGACACACGCCTCCCCATCTAAAATGCATGGATGCTGTGGCCAAGGTTACACAAGGAGATCTTCATTAAGTTGAGCAATTCCCATTTTGTATCACTGCTTTACCAGACACGAATGGGTGAATTCCTCATTAAATGAACTGAAGCTGCATCACAGTTATCCAGTGCAAGTAATACAGTTATTTTTAAATATAGCACGAGAACATCAATATCAAGACTCCATGCAACATCAAATGGGGGAAGAGCAAACAAACTCAGCTGAGGAAGGTTATCCCCTTCTCTTTTACCCTTCCTTGCTTCTCCACCAACATCTCCTCCTCCTTCCCAGCAAGAGCTGTTTTAAGGCATTCCCCGCTTTTCCACTTTTCCGGGCTCCCAGCGAAGAAATCAACCATCCGCAAATATTTTGCTCCTCCACCCCCTCTCTCAAGAGCCGAGCTTTCAGAACATCCCCACCGGCGCTGCCTCCGAATTACCCAATTGTTAGCATTACTGTGGTCTCAGCACCGGCTCGTAACAAAAACAGCACGACTACACCCTGGCTGGCTATAAAAAAGTCAAGAAGGAAGAAAA
>VYZV01040648.1:34580-90731 GCA_013401275.1 Pandion haliaetus | reverse complement strand
CATCTTCAAGATACTTTGCCAAAGAAGCCTCCACTGAAAAAGGAGCACGTTAGAACTGCAATTGCAATTCAACTTACAACTGCAATTGGAATTCAACTTAAGAACAAGTAGGAAATTGAAGTAATTTTTAAAGGACAAGTGCAGGGATCTCTAAAGGAAAAGTGCCAGGTATATACACAGTTCTTTTTCTCTTCTTTGCAGTTTATATTTCATATGAAATACATGAAAGAGGAAGAATCGCAGTTTTGTCTTGTGCCATAGAACTTCTTCACCATATGACTCTTCAACATGCTGTAAGGTTACAAGTATGTGTTGCAAGCTTTTTATTACCTAGTTATGTTGTAATAACACCTATATTAACCTATACCTATAGCCAGCATAATTGCGGAAACTAAGGAGTTACTGAATGTAAATCAATGAGCAGGTAAGTACGTTGTATTACTTTTCAGTAATACAAGTACATCAATATAGATACATTTTTGCTGCTAAGGAAGAAAACAAAAGGGCCTGGCCTAGCCCAGGGCTCCTCTGGGTCTGCTGAATCATGGAAGCTTTGAAAGTATCCTGTGGCCTGAAAACAATATTCCCTGGGGAGATCCTCTTGTTACTCAATAAACCTTTTCTTCTCAAGGGTCAAATATGCAGTCTTACCTATCCGTCCAGGTTCAAGTTTCACAGAAGTTTCACAAGCAGAATCAATAAGATAAATTTTTTATTGGAAATCGTGGCTTCAGAGTACAGAAATCTGGTTTGTTGATACAAATGTTCATTCAATGCTGAATGGTTTTTAAATTAGCTTGTACAATCATACAAAATTTATTTACAGGAGGAAGCCCAAGTGTATTTGCATAAACCTTAGATAGATGTGGCTACAGAGCTTGTTGAGCATGAATACCAGGCTGGGGCTTTGAGAGCCTGAGGTACTGACAACATTTTAAGACTATCAAATCCTGGTGGGTTTAGAACCTCAGGAAAAAAAAAAAAAATACACAGGAGCTTGTAAAATGGGGCCTCTGGCAATTATCTAGGGGAGGGAGCTGAGAAAAAAAAAATTGCCTGGAGACTCTGCTTTAAGAAAAAAATCTTCTGCAGTTGCCAAGGGACTAATGAACTATATCTCAGAATGCCAGCCAAAGCCCTGCTGCCAAAATGTGCATTTCATTTCAGTGAAAGCAGGGAAGAAATACATTTAAATCTTTTCCATTTTCAAAACTGGAAAACAGTGGATTTTAAGAGTCAGAAGTTTTTTAAACTGAAGAAAAGGTTGTCTTCAATTTTCATTCAAGAAAAGGTAAAAGCCCTACATAATGCCATACAAAACCTATTCAGAAACTAATGGGGCTATTTTACATGTATGTATGTATTCCCCTCAATTAAAACTCAGAGGAAGAGTTCATGATATTCTTAGCAGTTCTGGTCTAGAGCAGCTGCCACTCTTGTACTTCAGGCTGTTGTCATAACTGTAGAATTCCCTGTCCCAGTTTCTGGTGAATAAATCCTTATGTTTCTTTCTCAGTTTTCTGAAAGACCTCCTGGGATTAAAATCTAAGCCTGTCTGTCTTAATGAGACATCCTAGTGACATCATTGCACTACCCATCTCCAGACTTAGTTTACATTTCTCCTCACTTTGAATGGCCTGAAACACCTAACATTTTCATCACTGGCTGTATAAGTATTTCAAGTTTCAAGAAAATATTATCTTCCTTTTCCAAATTTCAAGCTTTTGTGTTTAAAAAACCTCCCAGGATTTCACATGCCATTTAGCAGAATAATATATATTCTTTCAGTTCAATGTCCCTTAAGTCACCTAATGACACAGATGGGTCTGCTGATCTATTTACGAGGTACATGGGTTGCAGGACTTCCTGTCTTGACATCTTCCTTACAAGTTTTACGATTTTTGCCTTTTTTCACAATTTTAATTTTATATGATTCACTTCTGCACTGGGAATACATATAGAGCTGCCATTCCTGCGCTGGCAGGCAGATATTTCAGTCAAATTTGCAGCGGTTGTTCTTTTTTGATATTGTGTGGTGGAGTTAATTTCTTCTCTGTAAAAAAACATAACCTAGTTGAATCACAGTTAACTATGACTCATTAATCTGAGGCATCTGTTGATAGCCCCTGAAGTCACTGTGTTTCAGCACTGCAACAATTCATAACCCTCACACGAAACAAACAGGGAACATTGATGGATTAGTAACTTTTATGTTCTGGCCTCCTGTGATCTCTAGACTCAATAGAAATGTAAGTGTATTGTAAAAAATGAGGTAAGCGTTAGTTGTCTAGACAGCCTATATGTGGCCATTCTCTGTCATAGTTGCCCCGGGGTAGTCATTAGAAAATCTATACTTAAGCAGATTAAAGTTCCTTGTAAGTTGTTGGCAATGCCCTCCAAATTGAAGGCAATAGTTGTAAACGCAGCAGTGCATTTTTCCTAGCTTGTATTTCTTGCCTAAAAATTTAAATGGCCTTTACTGAGATTGGGCTTTCAAAATTATAAGAAATGAGTTTTGTGTACAAGTACTTTTTCTCCCCTTTTCTAATTTGCTTTCCACTCTTTATTTCATGTTTTTATAACTTCTTCATTATAATTTATTGACAAATAGCATAAAAATTAATTCTTTTTCTACTCGGTCACTGCTTGAAAATTCACTTATATTAATGATTTTAAAGCTTGAAGAAGCCAGATAATTGTTATATTTGTTTTATGTAAGGAACAAATAACACTACACATATTTTTGCAAGCGATCAAATAGTTTATGATTGTACATGATTATTGTAACTGAAAATGCACATGCAATAATTTTGCAGGTTTTTCCTGCTGCAAATCCTCCAGCACTTTTTTTTTCATCTGTCTTTATTGCTTCTAAGAAATGGGAGGATGAAAGTTGTTCAGTGAAATCCATCACCAACATAAAATTTGACTGACGGGGATTTTTGAGATTTGTGCTGGTTTAATAGAAATCAGATTCCTACTCTAACATCAGAGAAATGCCTTTGGTTGGAAGTAAGATACGGTTGCCAGTGGAGAATTCTTTTCTGTCTGCTTTTAGATAGGTCCCTGCTGCCCTTCTAAAAATGTAAACACACAATTAGTGCAAGCACATAGAGTAAAATATTCCTGATGTTATCTTCCAGGTGAGAGCTTTAGCGCTGTACTGCTGCGTTCTGTGTGAACATTAAGCTTCCCATAACTCTTCTGACCGTCTCCAGTATTTGCACCAATGGCTCAAATTTCCTCTCTTACATTGTATAATATACCGTATCAGTCTATACCCTTCATTTTGCAAGTGGCTATATTGATCTAGGCCATTTTTGTGTCAATATGCACATACTGTCACAGCTTAATGCACATGACAGCGCAGTTCAGCAGGAGTCACTACTCACCTGAGCCCTGGCAGGAACGGGATGAGGTTTGTACAGTGCTTTGTGGCTCTTGGCACACCTTTACCATTTACAGTAATTTCTTATTGGTAGTAGAAGGATTTCTAGGTAACACAGTAAAGCCATGTGACACAAGTAACCTTGCTGTTGAACCTACCCAGAAACCAATCTTGCCTCTGTCAGGGTATTTCATATAAACTATATGCAATCCTTTAGGGTTTAGTGCTTGCCAGTCACTCCAACATCAAAGCACAGGACCAGGCAAAAAGAAGACACTCTCTATCTGCTATTTTTTGAGACTATTATTATCTTTTATGGCTGGTGGTTTGAAAAATCACATTCAGAAAAAATCAAATATTGTCATTAACTGTGTTTTTATGGATTGGCCTCATGGTCTGCGGATAGCATTCTGTGCAGCTACCGCAAAAATCAGTTTTGTTTTTTTAAGAATGCTACCTGAAGACCAGCTACTCTGTAGCTACCTCTGTTGGCTGATCAAATATGGGTTCTGGTGATAGGATATCCTCTCCCATCTCTTTCCCCAGAGAACAGAGACATGCTTACCTTTAATCATGAGCAGTCCCACAGAATTTAATATTAGTCCTAAAACTCACATGCTTGGGAATCAAGTCACTGTATGCAGCTGAAATGGGAAGGCTCGTCTTAAGGATTGCTAATAGAGACATGTGAAGGAGCAACAATTCGTGTAATCCTCTTTCTCTAGACTGACAAAAAAGCAAACAAAAAAGCTTACAAGCAAGGTAAACCAAGTAATGCTTACTCTAGAGGATCTTTAAAGGTCTAAGAGCACTACTAGCAGGAATCAGTCTCTTTTCCAATGGAAACTGCTGCAACTGTTGCCATCACAGCAGACTTTCTGCTAGCTGGCCTCTTTGATTGTGTAATCTCCTCTACAGATCCTCTCAATGCTGCTTTAGCAATCAGCTAGCTGCAGGCACTTACCGTGAAGGGCCATGTTAAATCACTTGTCTTCCCTGATGAGCCTGGCTTCCCACCACTCTGAAACTCAGTCTCCCCAACATCCTGCTTTCCTGTGTGGCAACCCAAAGCACTACTGATGTGACACTAGATGAACCAATATCTGCTCATTTTGTTTAATGTTATTTGTGTTATCATATTCCTAAAAACACAGCCGTAGCCAAGAGGACCTCATAGATTTATGGGGCCTGACTGTCACTTACACAAAGATGCCTCTGTGGCTCTGACAGCCTGAAAAGTGGGAATAAATGACATTACCAGAGTGCTGTAAAAGGGGCAGTTCAGTGTTTACAAGCAGTCATGTCCATAATGTGCATCTGATGCCATGGCTTAAAACAATATGGGAAACCAGGAAAGGGAGCAGTGGGATTTGAAAATTTTGTAAGACCTAATTGGACAAAAAAAAAAAAACAAAAAAACCCAAACCTTTGAAGGGAGAAGCAAGACTAGCAGGTGGCCGGTTATCACAATGAAAGATGTCAACAAGCAAATATCAGAGTAGTAAACCTGAATAAACAGGGTTTTGAAACTATGTGCTACAACCTGGTGATAGTAAAATTCACCCAGTGATTATTCATTTGGCATCTTTGTCACATACTATGCCACCAGCAAATGGGATATTCTGTAATATCAAATTAGTTTAACAGAAATCTCGTTCATCTTGAAGAAAATCTCTTGTGAGCATCACATTCCTGAAGAGTCGTGCCACCGGCCACAGAGGATTCTTATAAACTGTTGGAACAGGCATCTGCGTAATGTATTAGAGGAGGATTTAAATATATCTCAGCAGGTTCTGTAGAGGAGATAGCATTTCGTTTCCTCTGCTGTTTGAATCTTCACAACTAGTGTGAGTGAAAATCCCTCATTAGATGTTTATGCAGGGCATCTTTAAAATCTTCCACTGTGTCGTGCATTTCAGCAACAACCGCAGTACACAAGCACCTCTTTGCAATGTGCTGCATATTACCAACTTTAGCCACAGGCATGAAGCTACGTGGCTGTGAGCTAGCTGGGAGCCCTGTTAGAGAACCCAGTGTCACATAAAGATAGAAAAGTGGCGTCTGAGCTCCTCATTCTTCTACAAAGATGCAGTCCCATTTACTGCAATCTTCACACCTGGCCTTGCTGTAGACTACTTTACAGTATACTGTCCTTTGTCATATTACAGGAACTGCAACAGAACTAGGAAACTGGAGCTCTTTGTCCAGAAACAGTCTTGCTCTCATTGCAGCATACAGGAAGGAGGCAGGAATGAATGTTGCCAGTAGCTCAGTTTATTCCACGATACATCTGAAATGCTCGCCTGCATCAAAACCACTGAGAGAATTACTGTTGTGAAATCAGCTTGTGCCAATTCTTTCTGCATACCTGCTTAATTCCCTTGAAACCTCTGCAGCTCAGTTCTACCTATCTTACCATTGAGCATTTCTTTCACAGCAGACAGTCCCATTGATTTTGCTAGGGCATCTCCTGGGATCAAACCCTCCCCGGTTTAAATAAGAATGGCAGACGCTGTCTCTAAACATCTGCTGGCTGCTGGAATGGCTCTCTGATTACAAGCAAGCAATGCCAATGAATGTAAAATTACTTATCAGACAAAAAAAAAAAAAAGAAAATATTTTAAGAGAGTTACACTAGGGTTGGGGGAAGGATGGGAAGGCATTTTGAGAGATCATAAAGACAACATTGTCAAAAATTGATTTGGCTTATTCAAAGCACTAAGATATGTGATTGTGAGAAATTGTAAGATTTCAATTCCCCTATTCAGCTTAGAGTTTCTTTAGATTCTAATTACCACAGCTTAGAAGAAAAGAAAGCAACTAGCAGAGAAAAAGTGACCTTTTATGGAATCTTGGCACTTAAATCCAGTAAGGTTTGAGAGTGTTATTATAAGAGTTTATTATATAAAATAATATTAGCAGCATTTTATATTAAGTAATTAGAACAAAATTCTCTGAACTATGTCAATGCATGTCACCACTGAACTGCCTCTGACCTACAGGGCCACTTGTGATCTTCTGAAAAATGTATGCTTTCAACTGGAGAGAAGAAATACTACATTCTTATTACAAAACTGCAACATGTCCTCGGACTTTGTGCTGAAGGTTTCCAAATGCGTGATTTAACTAGCCCTGTCACTTCATCAACGTGCTGGAGATATGGAGCCCTTCACAAAGGTCCACCACCACCAGCTTACCTGGAGCAGCTCAGATGTAACCCAGCGGTGCTGCAGGCTGGGGCTACCTGTTTTGTGTTATAGCTGGTTCCTCGTGTCCCCGCAGGCTGCTCTGCCTGTCTCCAGAGCAGCAGAGATAGCAGCGATGGATCACTCGGCTGGTTGCTCCCCGTACAATGCAAGGAGGTCTTACAAAAAGCAGGATGGAACCCCAATTGGTTCGGCTGGTGGTGAGGGAAATGCCTTTCTGACAGAGCCACCAAGAAAAGAAGCAAGGGAAGGCAAAGAGAAGCTGATTCCCCACTACAGACCTGGCCTAGTGTGGCTGATCTGCACTGAACTCATCTGCTCTGGTTCCCAAAGGGCTGTGCACTAACTGGGGCTGGTACAAAACACAGCAAGGATGCCATCAGGAGCACAGCATGCACGACCCAGTCCTCTTCTTTACCACCTGCCCAGGAGGGGCAGGAAAACGGGGACAGTCACAAGAACCAGCTGTATGAGTTCTCCACTGTACCCTGAGAATGCTATCAGCGCTCTTGCAGATGGTTTCTCCTGCCTGTGTGTTCAAACAAGTACCCCTAAAAGGACAGGAATGAGAGAAGGAATCTAACCCACGGTATTGACCTTGCAGCCTGTTCATCAGCCCAGCGCTTTGTTGCCACATCGAGGTGGTTCTCACCCATAACGCACAGCCAGAGGAAATGCTCCTTCAGCATGGCAAAGCTGCTCTGCCTGGCAGACAGCTCTCGGGATCCAAGCCCATGGTTGTCACACACCAAAGGGCTCCTCAGCCCTCACATGACAGGACGGACATTTCAAGGGGTATTGAAGTGCACTTTGCTTCCGCACATGCAAAGGAGCTAACTCGTCAACAAGGACTTGCAAAGACATGCTAACCTCTGGCCAGAAGGCAATTTTATTGCCATTTGAGGTGAGACTTTTTACCCCATTGTGTGTTACACAGCTGGGTTACTGCCTCTCTTGTGGCATCTGCAAAGTTTGGTATCTTCTCCAATAAAGAAGGGCAGACTGTTCTGGAGACTTCACCTCCAAACCCCCCCAACACTTCAAACACCAGCCATATACCCAGATCAGCATAATGAAAATGGCCTTTCCCGTTATATTGGGCATTTGAAATTCATATCCAGATTCTACGGCCTGAACTCATCTTGAGTTATAACGTGTAACATAATAGACTAACATGTACTGCTCTGTCTTTCCTTTGATAAAACAACAAAAAAAAGTTAAAGAATGCATGATTGAATCAGGCAAGAGCTTCCCGAGGGATAAAATTAAACAGCGTTCTGCTAGTGCTGTAAAGAAAAATGCATCAGTTACCATTGCAACGATTTAATCATGCAACGTTGGAAAAAGGATCAGCAGCATGTATGCCACAGCAATATTAACAGAAAACCCGAAGCTTAGAAATACAAGACTTTTGGTTAAATAAAGAGGAATTTGCCTTTCCCTTTCTGTATGATCTTGGAGATTTCTTTCTGACAAGAGAGTTTTGTCTTTTTTTGGTAATAGGAGTTGATGAGGTGTAAGAAGTTAAAAGGAAAATCTCACTGTTTCCATTCCTTCAGCAAAGCCCTGCATTAACTGAGAAATCAGCCTGTTACTTCTCCTTCTCCTATCATCCGTTTGCAGAGGTTCATTACTTAATTCCCATTCATATCGCCTCTGTGGAGAATAACAGGCTGATGACATTTCAGTTAATCATAATCTCCCCCTTCTGTGACAACCTGCCAGCAGCCTTTTTGAAAATAAACTTGCAGGATGAAATTTTTAAAAAGAAGGATTTTTCTCACCCTCATGGGGAAGGGAAAACTGACAACATGAATACGTGAGAATATTTCACAAATGAAAAAAAATTCTTCTGGATTTATTACCATTTCCCTCTCAACATATTATGTGCTATTTAATTGCCTGGCAAATTGTTATTGACATAACTTTACGTATTTGCCTGTATCCCCTTTAAAGTATAGGGCCCCTATTGCCTCTGTAACATGCTTACTAGCAAGAAGGATACCTTAAGCTTCCATGGGCTGACTTGATTATCAGGCAGCTATAGAAGTGCGAATAAAATCATGCCTTTGTGGGTGTGTATGCATAGAGAAAATCCTGTGTATGGTAAGAAAGCAGGAAACTTTAAGACTTCAACCCATCACTGCTAGCCATCTTCTATGTCATGCAGGATAATAAACATGGCCATTTAAACCCAGTTAATGTACCAGTAAAGGAATGGGAAATGGAAGAGTGAATTGGAAAGAACATGGAAAGGCTTGGAGGGTTTGCTGGCAGCAACGGCCTTACAGAAGCCACAACCAGCAGTTGAATTTAGCTCATGGGAGGTGTAAGTCTTGCGGGGAGGCCACTGAAACCCAAGGAAATAGTATAAGCTGGAGGCAAAACCACAAGCAGGCATCACTGACAAACAAAGAAAAAAGTCAAAGGTGGTCTCATCCACAGTGACAGCTTCTGTGAAACTTCAATCAAAGCTGCACAAGTGTCAGCATCATTTGTTCATGGCAACAAAAGACAGGATGTTGAGCTACCTGGAAATAGCCTATCTTGTAAACATCTGCAATGTCATCAAGAAGAAGAAATTCAGGTTTCTATCAGCAACTGCATACTGCCAGCTTAAAGTCAGGAAGAATATCCATGGATAGGCAAAGTGAGCAGCTCATTCATTAACATAATTATTTAAACTATGAAGTCTGATCAAAAAGTGCTTGGCTCCTTCCTGAAGGCCAATCTGCAGTTGATCTTTATACAGGTAAAAAAAACCATCTTTGGAGGCAGTCTAATTTTTAAGGGAAGCTCTGCCCAAAGGGATGATAACGCACTCAATGGTAATTCAAACTCATTACATGTCTCTTGTAGATCTAGTCAATGCCCAACTCGAAAAGTTCCCGTGAGCCTATAAATAAAATTGAGATTGGCTACTGCAGCAGAAGTAGGTGGGGAGACAGATGGGTTAACTGGGAGGGGGCATCGCAGTACAGAAGCAAGAGAGACCATGTCAATCCAGAAGCCACCGTGGAAGCTGTCCCTGCCTTTTTGCAGAAGTGCCTGGCAACGCAGCACCTCCTGCCTCTGCAGGGCTGGTGGGCAACGCCAAATAGTCCTGAACAAGCTTTCATGTCTGCACAGAATCAGATGGACAGCAGCAGTACCCTTGCCCAGAGAAGTAGTGGACGGTTGTCAGCGATGCAGAGAGTCAGCTGTTTTATTTATGACAAGAAAAACCAATAAAGACGACTGCACATAGTCCAGCGGCCTTGGACCAATTAGGCTGAGAAAAAGTGAAGGAAAGAAGGGCAGCTGTTTGTTGCATGACTGGTAGAAAGACACCTATGCCAGCTTATCTCTGATAATGGTGCAGTGTCACACCACAACTAAGGATTCTGGGAACTGAGATCCTGAGCTCTTTGCATTAACTCCAGAGCCTCCAGGAATACAGATGCACTTAGAGCAATATTAGGAAATCCAACAGAGTTGTGAGGAAATTTGCTCTATCCTTCCTCTAAGGTACAATTTCCATAGAAAGACACCACAACTGTTGTCTCCTGGTCCTGCAGCATGCACCCTAGTACCCAACTTCAGAAAAATTCAGTCTTCTACACTATAGTGAAGGAATATCTGATTATTACTAAACAGTTACCATCTGTAACTATGTGTTAGCTCATGGATGGCTGTTACACCATAGATTATTGTCGTGGTTTCGGTTTCAGCCCAGCCAGTAACAAAGCACCACTAAGCCGCTCACTCACCCCCCACCCCCGCCCCTGGCCACGGTGGGATGAGGAGAAAATCCAAAGGCAGGCTCGTGGGTCGAGACAAGGACTGGGAGGGATCACTCCCCACTTATGGTCATGGGCAAAAGACAGGCGCAAATTGGGAAAAAAACAAAATCCATTTCATTTACTACAAATCAAATCAAAACCAAGGATATTAGGAAGTAAAACCAAACCTCAGAACACCTCCCCCCCACCCCTTCCGCCTTCCCAGTTCAGCTCCATTCCCGGTGCTTTCTACCTCCTCCCCCCGGCAGCGCAGGGGAACAGGGGATGGGGGTTGAGTCAGCTCCCCACACCTCGTCTCTGCCGCTCCTTTCCTCAGGNTTTCCGCAGGCTTCAGTTCTTCCCGAACTTCCCTGGCGCGGGTCCTTTCCGCGGGCTGCTCTCCAGTCTCACACTGCTCCAGTGCGGATTTTCCCATGGAGGCACGGCCATCTTCAGGAGCTTCCGCTCCACCGCTCACCCCCATGGGCTGCAGGGGGACAGCCTGCCTTCTCCCCACGGGCTGCAGGGCCATCAGCCTCCTCAGGTGCCCCTCCTCCCCCTCCTTCTTCACTGACCTTGGGATCTGCAGAGGGGTTCCTCTCACGTTCCAACCCACACACACTGCCAGTTCCCCTTCTTAAATCTGTTCTCCCAGAGGCGCTCCCACCGTCACTGACTGGGTCGGCCTGGGCCAGAGGTGGGTCCGACTCTTCGGAGCCAGGGGAGCTTCTAGCAGCTTCTTACAGGAGCCACCTCTGCAGCCCCCTCCCCCACTACCAAAGAAAACCGCGCCACACAAACCCATAACAATTATATACACCTCATCGCTGGGGGTCAACTGCACACATCAGTAGATAAGTAATTCCTTTGGACACATTGCTTAGTACCTTTTCTGTATGACAAGTTTCTTAATTAGGTCTTTTGGAGAGATACAGCTGACTAAACCAAAAAGTGGGTTTTGGTGAGGGAAGGAACATAGAAGAAAACAAGATTACATAGGTCCACACATAACCTGCTGTAATATCTATTATTTCCCTCCAGTGTTTAGTTAATATAGGAGGATACCATCAGTTAGGGGAACTATTTATTTAGCCTGAATGGCAGGGCAAATACACATAGTATCGGCTCCAGTGAGGTCACTGTACCATCAAATGCATAAAAAGGTCAACTTTAATGTACATTAATTGCAAGGGTAATTGGTTACTTGGACATATCTGCTTTGCTACTTCTTTTTTTTTTCCTTAGAAATAATAGAAAAGTCAAAGACAGATGCTTTACAAACACTTAGACAGTAATAGCATTGAAATGCGTTTCTTTCAGAGAACTTTCATTCCAGCTCCTTCTGCAGTGGGTAGGAAACTCACACCCACCACACATCCCCAAGGTCTATCTGACTTCTTCACACAATGTACAGCGTAATCATTCTGTACTTCCACTACACAAGGTGGCCAACTGTGTGACTGGTAACCATAGCAGCTGCAATAACCAAAAAAAAATTTCCAGTGTTGAATGTATGCACAAGTCTGTTGTTTTAGCATCACTTTATTTGCCATGAACAGCATCAACAGATATGCCTCAAAATGTCCCAGTGTGATAGGAAAGAGATGCTGTTCATTGCCACATGGAAAACAGAACGTCTCACGCAGAAGAACGTTTTCTGTCAGTCTCTTGACTTTTGTAACGTCTAGAGATATTTTTCTGGAGCTGTAATCTCAGGCATTCAAGCTAGGATTTCTATTTCTTGTATGGGAAAGATTGGTCCTGGAGATTTTCCATGCTGGAATTGCTTTTTTTTTTTTCCCCATCATGTGCTGAGTGTTGCCTGCCAGGGACCAAGAAGTAATGACAGGCAATAACATCTGATTCTTTCCCAGTAACAATGCCAAAACACAGTATCACGATACCACTAGCTGTCTCAATGCTATTAACTCTTTCAGACAGAATCAGTGAACTTTCCACAGGTGGTCCATGTGGGTAGGGAATTTCTCCCTTTCCTCTCCCTAACGGTCACTTCCAGCTGATCTGAAGCTTGTCATCCCTTGGAGAAGGCTGCAGCAGGGTGGGTCTCTCCTCCTAGACCATCCCACCTTAGGGGATCTACCTCCCCAACATAGCCCTCCCATAGGACCTACAGACCCTTGTTGACCTAATACATGCAGCAGCTCTGGTCTGCCTGCTTCTGTCTCCATTCCTGGAGTGACAACATCGTGGGTGTAATGGCACACCGTTGCTACAGGGCAGAGCGAAGGAGGAAGCAGAGTAAAGGCAAGAGCAAAATGAAGCCAAGTAATGTCACTACAGGCAGTGCAGTGAGAAGCTAAGGCTGTTGTTGTAGATATTTTGACAGAATATCCTCTTAGTTTTGGTAACAAATTTACTACTGCAGGCATTTAGAAGCCTGTTAGTATTGTGGTGCTGGTATACCATCCACTATCACAAGCATTCATTTCCCGACAGCATGTCACACTTGGACATAATCCAAAGCCAGTGACAGTCTAAGACCTGTGAGTTATAAAGCCAATCCCTGCATGCTTATTTATATTAGAAAGCTCACATTTCAACCCAAAGCCCAAAAGCAAGATATACCTCAACATGCAACAAATTACAGATGACTCATGAAATCTGAGTTCAAGTCTTTTGGACTCCAGCACAAAAAGCTACCACTGGAGCAGCTGCTTGGCTGAAGATTTCCTTTCTTCTATGCTTTTTTTTTTTAAAAGCAGTACCCTTAAGAATATCAGGAGCCTCAGAAAATTCAGTTCTATTATTTTCAATGTATTTTGTTTGAACAGAGGAAGCACAGCAAGTATGGATTACTTAGCAAGTAATCTAAAACAAAATTTAATGCTGCAAATATGGTCTTGGCAGAAATCTAGAGTGCTCAGATAACATCTTTACAGGACAGACTTGTTTTGCTTACTTATGAAACAGTGGAGACACATTAAGGACATTTGGCCAACACAGGGAACAGCTGATCCACACACCTCCAGAAAAAGCATGAGTTGCTACAGTTTTGGTCAAGGTGCTGTAGCTATTAGTTGCAATAAATACTCATCTTTGCAGACTAGCATAGGAAAAGCTTACCAGTTGCGACCTCTCCTCTGGTTTGCAGCCTCCTCCACCAACGTGAGCCATAATGTGCTCTCAGGAGACCAAGGCAGAAGTGCTCAGGAGAACATAAGGACTATAGCTGCCTCCTCCCTTCACAAAGGCAAAGGAAGGGCAGGCTCCCCACAAATCTCCTTCCCTGTTAAGCAGGGCATTGCAGGCAAAAGTGAACCAGGAGTAGCAGGCTGGAAGGGGCTACTGGAAAAGCCCAACACTCAGGTTTCACAGACACCTCATTATATAATCCCCTTCCTGGAGTGATCAGCTGAGGAGTGGTTACACCCATTGCTCACACCGGGAGCTCCCTCAGAGCCTCACCTGAGCGACTCATTAATGATTTTCAAACCCTTCAAAAGATCTCTGTTTTAGGCAGAGCACTAGCCATACCAGAGCCTACCTAGTTTGTTAAAGATTGGGGTGATGACAACCCACGCTGCTATGGATGAAAAATTTATTTTATTGTTACCATATATTTTTCATTATTTCTATAGCATAATAATTGAACTGTAAATACCAACATTTTTGTATGACTACGACTAACTATACAAAAAAAACAAAACATCACTTACCTTAACTTATTCCATATTTCCATAAGTCTCTTGTGTAAGTGCTTCTATTCCCCCAGTACAACAGTTTCTCTGCTGGTTTTTAATTTTGGGGAAACAATTAACTTAGCATACCATCTTTTCTAAGAAATTTAGCCAAACCCAAGTCCCTTATTAAAATTAGATTTCCAGTCAAGAGAATTGTAATTATGTCTCTTCTACCCAGACATTTTCTATTAAGGCATGAGTCCCTTTATTCTGCTGTCTTCCACACAGAGCAGTAATTATTGGGACAAAAAAAAAAAAAGGTAGTTTTAAGTTTTACCTTTTATTGAAAAAGTTTATTACTATACTGATACCTCTTCAAGACCAAACTTACCTTGTAAAATTGCAGAGATTTAAAATATTTGTCAGTATAAGTGGTGTCACTAAGCAGTTTGCATGTAGTTAGACAAAGTTGGTAACAGATGTGCTTACATCAGCTCTGATAACATTCATAAATTCATTTAACAGAGACTTCATAATGTCTGCAAAACGATATTCAAAAGTAATTAGTTCCCTTGCAGCATTCAGTCTGTCTCGTTGTTGAATATAATCTTCACATATTAGTATATTACACATTTGGAGAGGAACTGGTGAAGTAATTGCTAGTACAGTGAGGAGTGATCGTCATTCATCTTACACTACAGCCTTGCTTTAAAAGCCTGCCTTTTAAAAGGACTAGCCAAAAACGGTAACCTACATGTTAAAAAAATGTGTGAGAGAATCAGATATTTTATAATTTGGTCGGTTATGAATAATGAGTAGGCTTTCTATTTGTAACACAGTATACACAGCTATGGGAAATTATGGCACCATGCCTTCCTTTAATTTGGTGTTGCTGGGAAAGGCTGTGGAAGTTGGCTTAGCATCGATTTTTTAACACTCCAAAGATTCAATAGATACGATGCACTTTTTAGAAAAGCCACAGGAAATGCCTGACCTTTCATGTGCTTGTTGTCATTGTGAGAGGAAACCTCAACAGTACAAAGCAGAGAAGCACTGCATCTAGTAACGAGTTTGGAAGACCAGACCCTCCCTTAGCTGCTGTGATCACTGAGCTGCTCTTTCACCTGTGTATCTCTCCTTTCCTTACATGCTCTGTAATAAAATGTATCAGGCTGTTAGGGATGAAGAGCAATGGAAGCAATTCTTGCTCTTTCATTTGTAATTGGGATAAGCCATTTGTGACTGTACCTCACTTGGCGATGCAGTGACTCACATGGATCATTCTGTTGAGCTTGACTCAACCACCAACTCTAAGACAAGCAGGCTTGAGCCCCTTGCTTCAGAGGAGATAGCAGAGTGCAGAAACAAAACTTGTATCCTCCGAGCAGAGCAACAACCTGCCTAAACTCTGCCATGGTGCCTGTTCAGTACAGCTCCTCACGAGCAGGCTGTGGAAGTTTCCATGACCTTGGCAGGATTGCAGAGGTCACCCATTCCTTTAAATAAAGCACCACCTGGGAACGGGGAGCTAGAGGAAGCTTTACAATGGCTATAAAAGCATCTTAGCCTTTACAAAACATTTAGTAAGATTTCAGAGTGTTGTTGTTTTTTTTTTTTAATTTATGAACCCTTAGGGGGGAAAAAAAAAAAATTACTCGCTTAGCTCTAGCTCCAGTTTCCACATATGAAGGTTAGAAAGTTGAATTCTGCTCAGGCTTCCTTTCACTTGAAGGATCAGCCTTCAATTACATACCGCTAAAAAGTTAATCATAACTCAGTTTCTCTTTGTTCTTGATTATTAGGTATTGATTACATTGCTTTTATAGTCTACCCTCTTCAGTACTCCGAGTTGTATTTTCTTCCTTCTGTGGGTGTGTTCCCCCTCCCCGACCCCTTCTTCTTGCATTGCAGGAGGATTTGCACATTGTTAGTATTGTTCCCATTTTAAAAATAATTTTTGCTACACATAAACTATCTTACAAGATGACCAGACTAAGCTGTAGTCCTTGTTCCAAGAACATTGTTCCCATTACCCTAATCCCGTTCCCATCACCTAGAGCAATGAGGAGGGTAGAGCTGTGGTGGTCAAGCAGAGGTTCCTAGAGACTTTCTTAATCTCTCAGCCGTGCAGGACAGTTTAGAGGCCCTAAGGGCAGTGCACACAGCCGCCTTCCTTGGGTCTGGTCCAGGAAGGAGCAGTACACAAGATCCCCAGTCCCTGTTGCTGCACGCCAGCAGGAAAGCAGGGTGAGCAAGAAGCTGAATGACCCCTCCTGAGCCAAGGAGAGGGTTCAGCTACCACCTCTCCAACAGCGGGATGTTTAATCACAGCCCCAGCTGGCCTCGCTGTGCGTGGGCTGTAGAGCACGGAAAATTTCAGGCATCTTCTCCCTAACCTCCCTGCTCACATACAGAAAGGCAGGATGGAGCCCACAGAAGGACTCAACTCTGATTTCTCTCACTATACAAGGACATATCACACTGGCATGGGTCTCTCAGCAGCCAAATAATACGTGCCCAGTGGGCTGTCTCCAAAGCTGTTTCCAGCAGCCAGGCTAGACTGCTTCCTGCGGCCGCAGAGCTCCGCTCCTCCTCTCGCCCATCCCTCCTCTCACACAACATGCCAGAGAGTATTTAAACATCCACACAGAACCTCATGTTTGAGATTTCATCCAAAATACACCCTTCTACCACCCACTCAGAGGAAACTCATTTTATTTGTCTAACAAGAACAAAGGGCTGAGCAAGTTAACCCTGCCAAGCTTACAGCCGGGAATCCAGACTTTCACATCCCATTTATAACACCCAAACCTACCCATTCAGCTAATCCTTACACAACGTGATAAATCATCCTGTGTCAGAGGCATCGCAGGAGCCATTACTTTACTTTTACCAACTTAAAAAAAAAAAGGAAAGAAGGAAAAACAGCTAGTGAAGAGAGGCAGAGACCCCTGTCCTTTGCATTCTCTAAAGGTGTACTCCAGCAGGTGCAGGAGATGTATAAAGCAGGATGTGTCAGATTAATAAATACATGCCTTCTCCATATTACTAATTACATAGCCAAGGCATTCCAATTTAAGGAATAAAAAATAACGGGATGTCTTTTGTGCTGTTAACTCAGGAAAAAAAATCCTCGCAGAGAGGTGTGAAAGAAAATGCCAGGCAAGCTAGAGTTTAAGTTGGACATACTGTGTGCACTGTAATGCCATTGAAATACTTTTCCTGCGGTTGGCAAACCACTATAACCCTGAGATTTAAAGCAGGGTGTCAGAAGCATTGCGGTGGAGGAAGAACTGTGGAGAGCAGCGTTGAGGGGGGCTGGCAGACCTGCCATCAGCACGCTGCCTGCTGCTCCACGGTACTAGTCATCACCCAACTCCCTAAACCGCCACCTAGAAAGATCAAGTAAAGATACTGCCAGTTCATCTACCTATTTAGACAACGTGCTTACAGGTATCCCTAAACTCTATTAATAATCTCCTGAACTTTTAATAATCTGTAACACACATCAGTTTACACAGCTCAGTGCTGAGAGTAGGGCTCTCTAGAGTAATGGTTGCCAAATGCAAAGAGAAAAACATGTACTTCTAGACTGGGTGATTTATTGCAGGTTAACAAAAAATGAAAGAATTGAGAGAGAAGTGAAATACGAATCTGGACCAGAATGAGCAGTGCCTCCATCTTGAAACAGCTCACAGCCCCATCGCTCCGCAGGCAGGCAGGCTTTTCATTTCAAGGCTGCTACACAGAGCATACACCATTCCCACGCAAAGATGACTAAGACCCTGACTGTTCAATTTGCCAAGCCCCTCAAATAATCCTAAGTAAATACACTGCTTTCCAGAACCGCCTCAAGGTCAAAAATTTCACAAAGCCTCCCTCGTTGGCCTACTGCTAACTGATTTCCTTCCAGGAGAAAGCTCGTAGCCACTCCAATAATTTTTTATCCAGCTGATCCTAAAACTTCAAAGGAGTTATTGATATTTATGTGTCCTTGGGACCAGTTCCCTGACTAGTACATTTGAGTTATGCTTTTTCCATGTGTACAGCATTTTAAATGTTAATAATGCACAGAAATTGTTTACAGAAGCAAAGATGGGTGATAAGAAGAGAATTTGCAAACATGCTGCAATTGACAGTCTTTTCCGGGCTTTTTCTTTTGTTTGGATGAGTGGGTAGGTGGCGAATATTAAGGAAAAAGAAAATAACTTGCAGGTTTATGTCAGCAGCTGAAGTCTATGCTGTTACAGCTACTCTGCTACCAGCACTCGCTGTGTTTGCCTATGCTGTGCCTGCACTTCTAATGGCACTCTAGGTATACCCTGTCTTTAATCACTTTGCTCTTTGCAGCAAATCAGTTTCAAATCCACGTTTTTTCAACTGTATACACAAAAAAATGAGACTACTTCTCATTCTGGCACTGCTGATTGCTTCCAGCTCCCTGCCCATCCGCTTGGCTTCTGGCCTGAGTAGGTTAGAGCACAGCCTGTGCCTGTGGGTCCCTTCTTCATCCCCTTGTGCACCACAGCTATAAGATGTGGCTGTAGTAATGAGCCCCTTTTTGTCACCAGACAGGTTTGCAAGCATGTAGGGTCATAGGGGACCCCAGGTTCAAAGCTGGGAAGCAGATCCTCATGAAGAAAGCTTTCCAGCATCACATTCCCACCACAGGATGGATGTTAGCACGGGAATCTGAATTTAAACCTGACCTAAACTTTCCTGGTGTTTAGGGATGCTTACAGATGGGATTTTGGCATAGTCCATCAGGGAGGCAGGATGCACTTTCATACAAAGAGGAAAACATCCTGAGAGCCTCATCAGCAGGAGCACAAGGTTGTCTTAAAATTTCTGGTAAATTCATTTTGGTGCTGGAAGAAATACACGAACTCACCTCTCCTGAAGGAATGTATCTGTTAAGATTGCACATCCAGTTCTTACGCTTTCTCCCATGGGAGAAAATGAAGTGTTTCTTTTTTTCCCCTCATCCTGAGGATATCTTCATTATGTTCTACTAAGAGCTCGGCGTTACATGACGGCGTTGCTAATGAACGCCTCTAGGCTTCAAAGGGCAGAGTCTCAAGAGTTCTATGATTAAATATAATAATTGGCAGTTCTGTGGTACCTTCCATCTGAAGATCATGGCTGTTTGTACAGATTCCTGTGAATTAAGCTCAGTCTGTCGCAAGTGAGCGACTTCTGATAAATAATGAATAGCCTGGTAGCAAAGACACTTTCCTAAGAGGTCAGAGTTTTGAGCACTTCTGACTGGGATGAGTATTGACCCCAGGAGCCCAGTGTTCTGGGAAGGTCCTCTCTGCAGCAGTGTGTGCTGATAGGGGAAAGGAGATATCCCACCTGGCCTTCTGGCCATTTTGAAAAGAAAAGAGTGACCTCTTCTCAGCTCGTTAAGAGGCCATACATAATGGATCCCAAGCAGATGAATATGCCTCCTGGAAGACTCCCAAGGAGATGGATTTAAGGCTCATGTATCCTCAGCACTTCCCGCTGGCTCATTAAAGGCTGAACATAGGAACATAGGTTCCTGAACATAGGTTTGTTCCAGTCCCATTAGAAAGGAAATTTAATTTGCACCGTATGTAGGTGCTGATGCCTAGCACAGGGCTCTAGAATTTATGCAGCCCATTTGATATCATCCCACGTGATTAATTAATTCAAGAAAAGTTACAGATGTCCTGACAAGGCATGATTCTTCTCTTTCCTTTGTATCTTCTGTTCCGGTCACTGCTTCTACACCTCCAGTAGATGTGATTATTGGCAGTATATTTCCAGATGAGAGTGAACATGCTTCTATTCTATTAATGTGACCAGTAAAAGCTGGTAGGTTTAAAAATAAAAAAGTGAGCTCTGATTATTCTTTGTTTCAGGAGTCAAAACTGAAAATAGGTTTAGAACTCAAATACTAGAAGTAGTAGTATGAAATGCTGCTATAGCATTAGACCAAAAATTTCACTCCCAAATATCTTAATTGAAGGTTTAAAGCGCCCTATATCAAGTAGACTTCTCATGCAAGTTTTTGTTAGTAAGAAGTTTTTAGTAGCAGTGAGGTCATGTGTCAAGTTGGATGCATGTTCAAGTTGCCAAGCTGAAATCCCTGTTTGTTCAGAGTTTTAACTGTTCTAGTTTTAGCTATTCTGAACAGGAAATCCCACCGATCTGCAGGTTGTGGAAAAGTCCAGAGAAGCAGAATCACAGTAATCAGTGGGTTAACAACACACTGTTGATTAAAGCTAAGTAATACAATGAATCAATAAAATAAACATCAGTCTTGAAGGCTTTTTCTGCATTCCTTTTAGTACCGTTTGATATATCCTAGAAGCAAAATAACAAAATTTCTTTCAGCAAGATGGGAAGAGAAACACATGGTCGAGGCAGGGCAGCTGATGAAATCCTGCCGGAGGGGGAGGTTTGAGACACGTCCGCATCCAGGCAGCTGGAGGGAAATTCATTCACCCAGCCAATGAGAAAGACTATCCAAAGGTCAGGGGGTAGCTAAGCAACAGAAAGGAAAAAAAAACCCCATCACTTCCAGCTGGAAATATAGAAAAAAAAAAAAAAATTCTGGGATTTAATGGCAGTTTTGTCCAGTAGGTAGGCAGAAAAACTACAGGAGCAGGTAGTGTCTAGCTTTATTCTGTTGGCAGAGTTGCTATGTGACATTAGGCAAATGAACTATTTTGTGCCTCAGTTTCCCCACCTAAAAATGTATATGCTATGCCTCAATATATGTAATACACCTTAACACCATAGCAGGGCTGGGAGGTCTCCATTTCTACACTGCTTTAAGACCCTCCTGTAAAAGAAGCTGCAGAAGTTGAGACTAATATAGTTATTTTCTGTTTATTTCTAATAGGTAGACACACAGTAGGAACCATTTTGACATGTGTTAGTGTAGGTGGGAATGACTCATTTGGCTGCACTGGAAGCTAGCTGCTGTAGACTGGCTGCTGCTACAGTCCTAAATAAATCCCATAAAACAGATCTTGAAAAATACAGTGAATCTTGCCGCTCTGTTACTAATTAACTTAATATATTTAACATGTGTACATATGAGCATGTCTTAATTTATACACATGTGAACATACATACGCTCCCTATATTGTATCCATTCTTTAAATCACTTGTGTAATGAACAACTAAGGCCAAAGAGGGACCCAATGTTTATTTCCCCACTGTACTTACCAATACCATAAGATGACCTAGGAAATACCATACAGAAGTGTCCTGAACATTGCCTACATGCTTTTTAAGAGACCTGTTATATCCAGAAAGGGGTCTTAGCAACAAATGTATTGTAACAGTGCGGACAAAAACGTGACAATACTAAGGCTCAGACTAAGACCAGAAAAGCTAAGGAATGAAGATCAGAGTTTAATTCCCAATTCCGTCAGTGATTCTCTGGCTTCCCGAGGGAGACAGGAGAGCTACAAACCACTGCTGGGCCAGGTCCCAGCTGGGATGATCTCCTGTGAAAGGCTGTGCCCAACAAAAAGCTCCTGCCAGCTGCTCGTCAGGGCATCTCCACTGCCTTACCTCTGCACAGTGTTTGTGCATACACCGTGCAAAGTAGCTATCAAGTACTTAGCAGCTTAATTAGTATATTTAGGTCTGCGTCTTTCTCTTTAGGGTATGGGTGCATCTTTACCTTTAGGGTAGAGGCTGCAAAGCATCTCCCCGGGGAGGCAAAGAAGTCTAAGTACTAAGCTGTAGTCACCATTTCTTTCCATTGCAATAGGGACGTGCGTCACGATTTCAAAAAGGTGGATGTAAGCTACTTGCGACGTTTCATTCTGGCCTTGAGAGCTCTCAGCTAGCACGGCACCATAGGAGAGATACAATGCGTAGCTGTACACGGTAAACGGGAAGCTCTTTTATGGCCTAGCTCCGCTGGACTCCGGTGAGGCACCGGGGCGCAGTGGCAGGGCACGATCGGCCCACGCGTCCCTGCCTGGGAAGGGGACACGGGTGCCCCGGCAGGGTCAGGGCACAGCCGGCCCCTCCGGCCAGCAAACAAACAGGAAAGGGCACGTTGGCCCACTCGGTTTCTGTTCGCACCCCAGGCACGTGTCTTCTCTTGCCCGCTCCCACACACCAGTACACAGATAGATATTAAAGCAACTGCTAAGAGGCAGCTAGTCAGAGATCCACTGATTTATGTCACGCTTAATGTTGGCAGAAGGAAACTTGGAGGTGGAGGCAAGAACATTTCAGTGGCAGCATTTCAATGCCAGATTTAAAAATCAGGGCCTAACGTTTCTGTAAAATAAAATGACCTAATTAGTCAATGGGCTAGGAGAGTTTTCTGGCTAGGAAAGGACTGTAAATGCAAAGCCCTGCTCTGAGGCCAGAATTAGGCCGCTGATAGCATTCATAAATCTCCCCTCACAGAACGTCAGTGTGGTAAAATACTGAGAAGTGCCTGCAGTTAAAGCTGCTAAACCCCGTTCCAAGCTACCTCCTGCCACAGATCCCAGGGGAGATCACTAAACAGACCTTCTGCCGTTGTCCTTGCCAGGAAAGAAAATTAATACTGTTAACAGTAAGTCTACAGTTATCTTATCTGTTTCACACTCACCCACTTCCATAGTCCTTCATGCCTCCCATCAGAGTTTCACCTGCCATGGGAAGGATCTCAGAGAAGCTCCCAAGCTACAGAGCTGGGGTTACATTCATATTTTAAACTTACCATGAATATTTTTGCAGTTTCAGGCCCCATACTTTCTAGAGGTCACTTATTCAGCATGCCTCAAAACACAGGGCATGGAGTAGCATTCTCAGAGGCACCCAATTTCCAGCTAAGTTGGTGGAAAGCACTTATTTAAATTTCTTACAACAAATCTTGCTGTAAGTTTTCAAATCCCAAACATCCTGGGAGGAGAGGAACAGATGCACAAAACAGACATCTGAGACCCGCCCTAAAGGCAAGGATGTAATAGCAAAAACCAAAATCAACCATAGAGTTTGAGTGCTCCATGAACTGAAGAACTGCCCCACAGAAAGCCTGTGCCTGACTGCTCTGCATAACTACATTCCCAAATATTTTCTGTAGCCAATAGGTCACTCCCATTTTGGCATGCGAAGTAATTTGACCCACCCTGAGTTGTGTGAATGGGGGGCAGCTGGGCATGTGAGTGTGTGACTTGCTAAAATAAGACATAAGCCCTTGAAAACAGCTTAATATGATCTTTTTGGGCGTTAGTCAAGCCTTCTAACAAGAGACTCTTTTTTTCCCCTTGCATCTGGCCAGGACTGTGCTATTACTAATGATAAAAAAAAGATCCCTTCCTTCATTGATTTGTCCTTGTGCTAAGCATCCAGACAGATGAGATTTCAGGCAGTAGCACTGTTTCCCCAGCCTACATTTGCTTTTTCTGCTCCAGGAAGATACGTGAGGAGGATTGGGGAGGAGAAACTGCTTTTCATTCTGATGATCTGGGAGGGCTAAAGAGAGAAACAATTCAGAAACAAAACTATCCCCAGCTGGAAATCAGAGGTTTGTTTTGAGAAAAAGGCAATGTGAAGAGAAATTGCTAAACTTCTGCTGAAAATAATGAAAAACACCTGCAATGTAGCTCCCTAAGGAGGCTAATTAAGTGAGAAATATTGGTGCTTATTGGAACTTACAGACTCTCAGCAAAATTTAAAGTAGTATCTCTCACATGACTTATTTGCTTGCTATTTTAGGGAAACATATTTTTCCTTTGTTATACTGATTAGATGACAAGATTGATTGACTTCCCATGTTACTCTGAATGACTCACATATACCTATACCCCCCAAAATAGGCATGTGCTAAATTATTTACACCTTCTGCACATCAGTGCCCAAAAAGCCCATCCCTGTGCTCAGCTGTGTGTCCGACCTGCTACAGGAGCAGGACTGTGCGCTCACAGATGGCCTCTTTTCTTGTACAAATAAGAAATATGCAGTCATTATAACCCTGTTTTTAAAAAGAATTAGGCTCCATACTTCAACTTTCCCCTTGTCTGAAATAGTGGAATTTACCTGTCTCACAGGCTGTTTGAATGATTTCAAGCATATGCAGGGTGCTTTGCAAATACAGAAAATGACAGTCCCAACCCTGGGGGGTGTAGTGTAGAAAGAATTAAAACACCTAATGGAGTAAAGAAAAAGGACAAATGTGCAAACAAGCAGAGTAATCACACTGCTAATGCATACCTAACTGGCTTGTTCTGTACTGTTTGCAACATTTTTTTTTTTCAGTTCACTGTACTCCTGTATTAACTGATGCTTTCCTTGCCCCTGTAATCTATGGCAATGCCTCTAGAACATATGGTACATGACGAATGAGATGAGGGACTGGCTGGTGTCACGGTTAGAGGTAGATGAACATCAAGCTGCATGAATAGATACTGTCCCAATCTGTGACACGGATTTTGTATGTGACATTACTTAAGTCATTTAAACTTTTCAGAGATGGTCGGTAGTTACGTGTTCATTATTTTCCAGGTGCCTGACTTGAGGCTTTGAAATTGCAGGAGGTACTGAAGAACTAAAGGCAAAGCAAGCTGGAGTTAGAGCATGCAAAGTGCTGTGAATCACCGAGTGCTGTGAAACATGAAGTCCCACTCTAATATGGACACTTGAAATCACAGACTTCTCTTCAGATTCTTCTCTCTATTCCTCAGCTCTGCATTCATGAAATACAGCTCCACATTCATGAAACACAGGTAGTGAGTGCCCTGTCGTCTCCGAGGGGAAGAGAGAAAACAGATGAGTTAGTATTTGTGAGGCACACAGTTACTATAGCAATAAGCAGCACAGAAAAACTCATGAGGAAAGTAATTGCCTTCAGCGCGGATAGTATGCAGTCAATAAGGCATGGAGACACACTCTGAACAACGAAGGGAAAAAATACTGAGCAGCTGCTCATTAAGTGAGCACCATCCATCTTGTGCACTGGGTGAGGCAAGGGTCCCGTGGAGTGCTATGTGATCATAAAATTAACAGTGGTCTTTTAACACACACATACAATCTTAACCCTGGCATTTCCAACTTCTGAAGGCCTGGCTTTGAAGTCCTTTTGGTAAGGACAGAGAGTGTGCAGTATATAGTTATCCAGATTATAAAAGTAGAAATTCCATGTTGTAACATCAAGCTGATACACATCATCTGGGACACTTCGGTCGCCTACACAGACCTCTGTTACTTGGACCAAGGAAATAACTGACTGGAGTAACAATCCCTCACCCTTGCAGTCTGGAGCAATGGGAAGGTATAGAAATCTTGGTTTTCTTGGGGGAAGGTGATTACTTACAGAAAAAGATTCTCCACCCCGATTTTTTCCCCCTCTGTCCCTTCTTTCCAAACTGTCTGTGCTCTTCCTCCTCTCCATCTCCTTGCCCAGATTTCCCTCTGATTTTATGTGTGTTCCTGTTGTCAAGTTCACCCCCATGTCCTGGCTAATGCCCAGTTTCCCATCTAGGCCATCTCGTACAATTTTGTTAGTCATCCCAGCCAGTTTCATAGTTGCTACTCCTAAACAATGTGAACGCTGCCTCTGAATCTTGGCTTCTTGTAAACTCTGTCTTCCTAGCTCCTAATACTGACTATCTTTGCCAAGCCAGCTTCAGATTCCTCTTCCCCTCCTCCTCCTCTGCTTCAATTTTCATGACCACCCATTAGTTTCTATTTTCAGAAAATGGGTATTCTCCAAAGAAGCCAACTGTAGCAATTCTGGCTAATGAAAATACTCCGTATTGCAAGATGAATTAAAAGTCACATGTACTGGCAGCACTGCAAACTGACAAACATATTTTTACACACTAAAAATACACAAATAAGTCCTGAGATCAACTCCTGTCCCAGGGTGTTGTTGCAAGTGCTGCATTACAGCAGTTTCCTGTGATTTTTTGGTAGGATGCTTTGCATATCCTGAGTGTGAGGAAGATCACTGCAGGCACTCAAGTAATTAGCTCTATGTGGCTTTCCTTAAACACTTACAGTTTCAAGGAAGAACAGAGCACTTTACTAAAAACTGCAAACTACATAGGTACATTTGGTTTTATGTTTCCTGACAAAGAGTGTTTCCTAACACTCCCTGACTTGGCTCCTAAGAGCAGGCTGGTAGTGAGGTGAAAGGGGGAAAACTGTCCTTGTGACCCAAGCCTTCCTTCCACCTTCAGGATAAAGACCTAAGAAGGTGAGGGTAGCCAGACAGGGTGCCAGAAAAGGCCAGGCTCTCAGGGCCAGTAAGGGATGCTTAGCAAAGGGTAAGCACAGAGTTATTCTGTCCCCAGGATACTCTCTAGCAAGCTGCGGCTTAAGGACTTCTTGAGCTTCGCTGTACCTGCATCCACTGAACCACCCTTGACAGACCTTTCTACCACAAATATAGCCAAGAAGTTGTCTTTTGCTTGGCTTGGGGTTTTGGGGTTGGAGTTTTTGTTTTTTCTTTTGTGGTTGTTTTTTTTTTTTAATATGCATATTCTTCTAGCATCCAGGGCAAACCAGAACTCACAGCCACGAACTAATGTGCTATGGGAGAAAGCGCTGCCCTCTGTGCTTTCTGAATGTGCGCACCAGCTGGGCTTGATGCATCAGTGTGCATGTTAAGTGAACACAAAATTGTAAACACTTGAGAGGATCAGAGGAAGAGGGATGCAGGGACCATGAACTCACCCAGCTCTCCTGTACTGTCGCTGACATTCAGCTACCAACAGATAGGCAACTAGTGCTGGGTCTTATAGCCCCAGGCCTATCACCATTTGGCTGGGAATTACTAATTCTCAGAGTGTTGTTTCTAGTCTGTGACTCTTAGCTTTGTGCAGTCTCCAGGTCTCCCTCCATCCTCATTACCCAGTGATCTTATATTGATCTTTCTTTCCCAGTCCCAGAAGCATTACAGTTACTGGCTGGACACTGACCTGAAGAACAGTGAGGATGCCCACCGTAATGATCGAGTAGTTCATTACAGCAAAATAACAGAGAAAAAAGGGGTGCTTGTGAGTGCAGAAACAATCTACTGTGAATGCTCCCAGCTTTATTTACATCCAGCACATCCAATCTGATGCCCTAGTCAGGGTGTTGGAGGAGCAACCTCCAGAGTTTCATGTAACCGTTCCAGCTGCCAAATTCATTTTTCCAGTTTACAGCTAACAATCAATCATACGCTACTCAGTTGTTAACTTCTTTTGTTTAGATCATTTGGATAATTAGAGTACCACAAATTCCATGGTGTCAGCAGGTCTCAAACAGACCTCCTGCTGGCTCTGCAATCTCTTTCAGAGATCAGAAAATAAAACAATGAATAATACTAGAAGAAGGAGTCCAAGTAACTCATATTTTATGTTTCATGTTTTCCTAATGACAAGGTCATATAGTCAGCAGTGTGATCAATGCAAATCCAATATGCCTTTGGAAAAAGACCAATGTCTGCCTGTGGAAAGGGCAATCAAGGGAACTGTTTCATAATAATGCACTTTATGGGTAGATAGCAGAGATCCCAAAGCTTTTTACCAAAAGGAGCAAAAGACCAGTGACTCAAATTGCCAAGTTAAAAAAACAAGTCCATGGCAAGTCCCTGGATATGTGTACATGGGCATGATGTCCTATCCTTAGAGCGCACATCTCTCTCTCATGCATACTACATTTGTGTCAGCATTATTTTGTTATGGCTCAGAAAGCTTATCTTCAGCAAATATCTAGAGCAAACAACTGTTCTGCATTTAGTTGACATGCACATGGCTGTGGTAAGCCTGGCCAATCACTGCTGTCTGATAAGACGCAGGCAAAAAAAAAAAAATCCACAGATGTTAAATTGTGTCAGCTTGCCTAACCATTTGAAGTGATTAATTCTGTAGACTATTTTTGACTAAGTCTACAAAAACTACATCATTCCTTCCTATTGCTTGTTCTTTGCTTATTGGGTATACTGCATCTTTCAAAATCATAGACAACGCACAAATGCTGCAGCACACAACACCCTCAGCAAGCAAACTCTCTGCTTTTCTTAGACCCCTTCTGTGGCTTTTCATGATTATGAGAAGAGTAAGATGCTTCTTTTTGTCATCAGGAGTCTGTCCATGTAAAGAAGGTTTTGAAAGCAGATAGGATTCCCTTTTTCAAAATGTAGGTAAAGTGAAAACAGTTGATGACAAAAGTAAAGCTAGGGAAGGATGAAGCAAGGCTGTAGTGAAAAGTAACAAGCTAGAGAAAGATGGACTGCAAAGTCCAGCAGAGCTCTGGGAAGCTTCTGGAAGCAACTTAGGAGTCTCTGATCATTTATAAAACTGAGCAAAAGCTATTGGTGGAATAGGTTGGGGTTTTTTTGTCTCTTGGATTAGCATTAATGAGAATACACCAGCTCCGTACTTGGCTCATTTTTTCTCTCCTTGTGGCACACAGGACCCACAAAGAACAGGAGGAAGCAGGAGCACTGCCCTCACACTCCAGTGGGACTCAAGTGACCTTGAGTTCTGGTGACCTTAAAATAGGGATTCAATATAAAGCCACAGCAGAGTTTGTGACTAAATGAAACTGCCCATGTAGACAATATTTATAACCACATCTGCACACTCCTGGCTCTACTGCTGCCCACAGGCCACTAGAGTGCAATTCTACATTGGCACGCTACAGCAATCGATATGCTCACTCTCTAAGGGTAGGCCCAACAGTCCAATATTGGCCTCAGGGCCAACCAGCTGTGCGCCTGTGCAACGCAGGCTCCCAGGGGCTCCAGGGCAAGCTGATCCCAGCTCTCGGCCTCAGCCACAGCAGTTACCTCTGCTCTCAGTACAGGGGGCCAGCAGCAAGCAGCTGGGAGAGCATCTCTCTCCAGATCTCCAACCATCCAGGGCTTTTGGGGGGGGCTTAGCTTCGCCTGTTTGCTTAGTCACCTGCAAAATCAGGCACTGAGATGCCTGGACCATTTTCACATCACTGTTGCTCAGTTGTGGGAAGGATGCTCACCAGTTGCTCATCTCCTCCTGCGACTTCAGTGCTAGAGGTTGTCAGAAAAAAAGGATAATGTGCTGTTTGCAGTGCCTCGCTAGTGCTCCCACAAGACGCTATGCTCTGCTCTTTGTAGTCACCAAGTGATGAAGTAGTTACAGGCATCTACAAGCAACAGGTAAGGCTGTTACAGATCTTGGGAAGGAAGCTGAGGATCAGAGAGAAAACAACCACTGGTGTTTCGTTTTGCATTGTTATTTTAAGGTGAGCGTTGGAGTTGTGGTTTTAATTGGGTTGAACATAAAATCTGCATTCTTTGCCCTCAGAGTTGTGAGGATAGACTAGGTAACGTGAATTCTAAAAGCTCATATGCAGATATTAAATGCAGATCATTCCCCTTCCTTTTTAAAGTCTCTCTTTTTTTTTTTTTCTTCTTTTTTTTAAGTGTTTGGATTTGCCACTGCTGAAACTTATGTTCACTGGACTTTTCCTCTAAATGCCAGAAGGCTAAACTAACCACCTAGTGAGCTGGAAATGGATGCAAAAGCCATAACTAATGCCAGAAAGGTAAATCACTGTGACAGTAAGAGTTTGTGGTCAAGATGCAGTGCTTAACTTGAATAGGAAAAGAGAGGATGCAAAAAGGCTCTTCCTTTGATTAAGTGCTGGGTTAAAAAGCTTGGAACTAATGAAGAGTTCATTTTAAATAAGAAAAACTGGGGTTTGAGTTAAATTTCTGCTTGATTCTCTTCACTGTTTTTTCTGGAAAGCTAATTTCCAGTCTTTAGCTCCAACATTACTGGTTGGGTTTTCCTGCATTATATGCTCTTTCATATGATTTCTTTTTCATATGGCTGTCTTCCTTCAGCTGTCTGCAAGCTTCAAAGCTGCTAACCCTGGTTCTCCCATCCCCATGCACAGTGCAAGGCTCATATGCATCTCAAAGTGATATTGCAAGCTTGCATCATTTGCTTTGGGCAATTATAGAAAGAATGACATGGACTGGATTGGTCTAAAGTATATTTACACATGTTTATAAACGTCTAAGGGAAATATGAGAATGCCTTTGACCATCAAAAGGCAGAAAAGCACCAAAGACAGGTCTGTGTATGGAAAGACAGTATAGTGTCATTGAACACAAAGGTTAAATAGCCAGTGCGGATCCTTCCTGGCCAATAGAAAAACAAATTGCTCAACAAAAATACCCTTGCTCTAATAACTGTATCCAGTCCTTTATTAGCAATGAGGACCTATCAGGAAAGTGTAATAGGAGAAGCTTTGAGACACATGTAACTCTGCAGAATTTAAAAAACCAAGCAATTCCTATTTTCCTTGTGCAGCAGGAAGGTCACCCTCCAAAGCCAGAGGGGTTTCATGATGTTAGTGCACATTCTCACCGTGAATGACTAATGTATGGCGTATCACGTTCACCGGTTTCTAGCCGATTGCCATGCAGAGCCCAATCCAGTAGGAACTCCATCCATCCATCCATCGTGTGGAGAAAGGCCATTTGGATCAATTGCAAATTCCATACCTGCAGTAAACAAGACAGAGGCATTATACACACCTGGGATGTAAAACCTGGACTGTAAGAACTCGTCTATATATATGTAAGGAGGTTGCAAAGCGAGGAGTGCTCAGATTAGCCCCATAGCTAGAGGAAAAGCAGAACATGCGAGTTTACGTGCACCACACCCAGGCACTGGCATGCAAGCCCAGAAATGGAAGCCTCAGGGTTTCAGCATTTGCTAGTACCCTTGGAGTGGCAGATTTTTCATTTTCTCTGGGGGACATTAGCAAGGACAAGAATTTTTGAAGAGTTCCCACCACCATAAACTATTAAATATTTATTTGGTTGGAGCTGTCAGCATCAGGGAAGAACAATTCAGTCAGGGTGTTTGACACATAATGCATGAAGCAGCTGATAACCTTGAAACTGCGGCCCCAGAGGCAGCCCCGCCTCGAGAATTGAAGTGTTCCCACAGGATGGAGATTGAGCAGAGGGAGGAGGGTTGGCAGCATTACTGAGAAGGAGTAGGGTAAAAAAGGCTCAGGCAGGGCAAAGCAAGGCTTTGCAGGGAGTAACTGCAGAAGGCAAGGATTCCGACCCCTCTAGGTAGCCCTTCCCATGGCTGTGTCCTCTGCAAGGGGGTTTTGTACATGGGTGCAAAACGTAATGCCCTTCCAGTCTTACGGACCGTGGGCCTGTGAGGCAAGAGGCTTGCCTTACTGTAACTTGCTCCTACTCTGTCCATATAAGCAGCGCGGAGGAGCGAGGAGCAGGCACTGTGCTCGCCTTCAGGTGCCTTCACAGGCTGTCTGAGCCAGCCCTGCTCATCACCGCTGTGAGAGAGGCAGCAGAGCAGCAAACACACAGCACGTTCGGAAATAGCTCAGCCAGACATCCTCCTCCGCATGACTTCAAAAGCACAAACGGCACCTCGCGTTCTCGACCGGCCGTGCTTGCTCAGCCTGAGCTGGGGAGTCCTTGGGAGCTCATCACCGCTTCGAGGGCAGAGGAGAGGGGAGGGGGGGTCTGCATTTAGGAGAGACCAGACAAAAATGAGTCCACACAGAGTCAACTGCGCAGCTGCTGAAGTTACAGGAAGTTTAGTTAGCAACGTGGTTGAAATTCAATGCTGAATTGGCCCTGCGTGCACCTCAGACCTGGGTGTTTCTTGTAGCAGTTGGCCATGTTTCTGTGCTATCAAGCCTTCCCTCTGTGTGCCCTTGTGGAACAGATCAGCTTCTCCTCCTGTGGGTTTCACAGGAAACCTGGTGCAGAGAGCTCTTTGCTGGGCATACAGAACCTCAAGTTACTGCTACTAGGCCAAAGCATCCTTTTTTGGTGGAAAAATCCATTGGAGAGGGCCAGGAAAACTGTGTGGTTTCTGCAATAGCTTTCTGTCTCGCAATTTTGAACCATTCTCCCTCTCCTGAGGCTCACAAGCCAGGTTTTCTGCAGAGTGGGATTGCCACGAGTTCTGCTTCTGGCTGCTGCCTTTTTGGAGGATCATTTTAAGAGGAAAAATAAGGTGGTATTAATTTGAAGCAGATTCCCAGCTGGTGTCCACAAACAGGAGCCCATAGTTAGGTCCGCAATCACCATAGCTTCTTTCTTTCTCTGGATCCCTTGTGCTGCGCAGAGGGGCAAGGAAAAGGAAGGAGAGCTGCAGAATAGTGGCTGAAGTCCAGGTCTCAGAGACTTAAAAATTCCTCATTTCAAATTGTGCCTAGCAATTTTGCTTCAATTCAGAGTTTGGGCCTTTCCTGGTCAGTGTTTTTCCACAATGCTGAAAAAAAACTCACATGACTTTCATAAAGATCTTCAGGCAGGTTTTCAAGTTTGGGTTTTTTTGGGGTTTTTTTCCCTTTACCCCATTTGAAAAACAGCAACCACCAGAATAAATGGCTAATTCAGTCTTCAGGAGCATCCATATATCCCCTGATAGATTTTTCAGGGAATTTTGTGCTGTTTTGATAGGCAAACAGCTGCAGTTTTGTGCTATTAGTCCTGATGTATATATAGCAATACAGGCACCAGCCATACACCATGAAGATGCTTCTGTCTCATCTGGAAGAGGACTGAGATCAAGGCCAAAGGTGCCATTTTGCTGCTATATAATATCCTGGTGCACCCACAGCAGCCAGGTGCAGCTCAGGTCTCCACGTCTCAGGAAGGATGTAGCAGGGTTACAGAAGGGCAACTAGAATGGCTGGGAGGATGGAGAAGCTGCCTTGTGAAAAGAGACTAAAAAGGCTAATATTCCCTTGTTTGGAGAGAAGACCGGGGCTGAATATGATCAAGGTTTATAAAACCATGGAGACAGTAGGTAAAACAGGAATGTGGAGATGTTCACGAAACCCCACAACACAAGAAGCTGAGGCTGAGAGTACTTGATGAATCTAGTAGGAGATCTATTTAAAATGGATTCGTAAAAGTCCATCTTTGCAAAGAGGGTGGTGAACTTCTGGACCTTCTTGCCACAGGAGGGTGTGGAGCCAGAGAGCATCAGCAGGTTCAAAAAGGTATGAGACAAATTAATGGACAACAGGTTCACACACGGATACCAAAAGGTGTATATGCAGGTATATGCCCTCTAGCACCCCAAACATAATAGCTGTGATTTCTGAGAAAGTTCAAAGGGGAGTGAACTACCGAAAGCAGTCAGGTTCACACACTCTCCCTGAACAGGCTCTCCTGCCTTTGCCAGAGACCGGGCAGTGGCCTAGGTGAATCACTAATCTGACCCAGTGGGGCATTTCTCATATCTTGTGTTTCCCTTGCAAAAAAAAAAAAAAAAAAAAAACCAAACCCAAAACATATATATACTGTGTACCACAGAATCTCCATACTACCCAGCCAGTGGCCTGCCCATTGAAATTGTTACCAGAAAGGACAAATATAAGGTTGATTTCTGTCCTTCTAGAACAGGAATAAGACAATTTAATAACAAATATATTATTGTCACAACCAAGGCTACCTGAATTTTGACAGATGTCCTATAAATGAAATTGGATATTTTATTGCCAGTCCCCTTAAGGCTTTTAAGCTTCCACCTCACAGAAATTTGTTTTGAATTCTTTTCCAACAAATAACTAGATTAATAGATTTTAGCAGATGCCTCAACTAGTCTCTGTTCTCAATGGGAAAATGACATGAATTAAAAATCAAGGCTTTTATAGTTAGGGAAAGATGTAAGTGATACTAGGTTACTGAGTAAAAAGGGATCCTTCAGCAGTCAGACCTCAGCTGAAGTCCTGCAATTATGCAAGGTGGGGCTCTTTTGAAAGGTCTCAGAGGAAGACATGCCATTCTCACCATGAAAATATGCTTCCAGCAAACAAATTAGAGCCTCTGTGCTGCTGTTGCTGCACAGAAAGGGAAATAAGTGGAAATCCTTTGGGGGTATTGGTGAGAAAATTAAAAAAAAAAAAAAAACAAAAAAAAACCACCACCAAAGCAGATGCACTTGGAGACTTGTAGACCAAAACCACAATCTCTATGAAGAAGCAAAATGAAAAACAGGAGAGAGTGAATCAGCAAGCCCATGGGCCCATTGCTCTGCTGTTGATGCAGTATCTAACCATGCAGACTGTACAGCTGCAGTGTATCTTCACTGGTTGATACATCTCTAGTCTGTATATTTATTAGCGTTTACTGCATCCTTTCTAATCACCTTCACAGCAGAAACGTGGATTCTAAGTTGCTGTTATTCATTTGAGATATCCCACTGACTTGGGAGGGTACAGGCTAGTCCTTCCAACTGCATGCTGCAGGGCAGGAGCTTGTCATTGTTACTTGTCTATAAAATGTCGTTCTTTGTTGTTGTCATGGTATTTTACCAGTTGTACAAGTAATTAGCTCCCTGTAGACATGGTATTGCCAACCCCAGCAATCTTCAATGGCTTAATTATCAGAGTCTTAGAACAAGCAGCATTGTGTTCTTTGCCGTCTGAGCCATTGTACTTCGCCTTTGCTCTTGTCCACGTTCAAACAAACTTGGAAACAAGCAATCGAGCTGAGGGGCTCACCACATCAGTTCTCTGCAGAACTGCAGCTTTAAGGAAAACCATCAAACACTGCGCATCTTGATACATATTTTAACAAGAGAAACCAACATTATAAGCATGGATTCAGCCATCTTCTCCAAAACTTACTTAATGGTCAGCCTATTTGTAGCTGATAGGAGCCTCCCTTCATCACCCTGTGACTTCTCTCCCATGATTTGGCCCTAAGATTGAGCCCAGATCTTAAAGGGTATACAGAGTGTTGTCCAGGTCCTCTGCAGGGACAAAGATTTTGCCCTTAAAGCCTTTAGGAAAAACTTACAGTGTGATTTAGAAGCCTGAACCTTACTGACTTCCAACGTAACTTTGGCACCCAAACCTTGTGACAGTTTCTGAAAATAGAATTTGTTTGTAATATTGCTAAAGGCTAAACTTTTTTTTTCCTAAGTAAAAGCAAGATGATGTCAATTCATTCCTGATGCGAGTTTTACATTGTAAGTCACATCACACCTTTAATGACACTGTAGATGTTGAACAAAAAAGGGCCAGTTATGAAATGTATTGTTAAAGTGATATTCTGTGGCAGGTTTAATGGAAACAGAGGAAAATGTAAACTTTTAGATCAAAATCAGAAAGAAGCATCAGTACAGCCTCTACCTTAAAAACGAGCAATGCTTTAAAAAATATGGGCTGCATTCAGTTCTTTATTGCTGCCTGTCCCTTCCTAGATAATAAACAACTGCATGTTTAGCGAGGGTTTACTGTGACATATCTATATGTTTTGTTGTTATAGAGACTTCTTTAAAATACTCCCCCAAAATTATTTTTAGCTTGCTATCAGCATGTTCATTACAAACAGATTGGAACATGGCCACCTACTTCATAAACAAATCAAAACAAAGAAAGGTGGAAAAAAACAAACCCTGAGTCATACCTTTGTCTTCCTGACAACACTGAATCCAATGTTATGCACTACTGCCTTAGTAAGGGGTAAAAGTAGTTAATCTAGATTGTCTTTGGACTAGGTAGCATGACATTGAATTGCTGGCCAGTTTATTCACAGCCCGGCAGAGAATCAGTTGCAGATAAAATGAACAGACCCCTCACCTCCCTAATAAGCTCAAATGTCTGTTATCTATTCCAGATAATTCATAATTGTCTGCTGTAAAGTACACATCACCTATACCCCACTCAGGAACAGTAAACACTTACTCATTGTAGTGAAGAGCATTGCCTCTGGCAGATTAATTGCTCTTTCTTCTTCCCTAAGTAAAACACAGTTTCTCTTTTTTTCTGGATGTGTTATTTCAGTACTTCATCCAAACACTCGGCAGAGGGGCAAGTGCCCTAGACACTCCTTAAAACTCCAAGACCAAGCTCCTCATTTTATTTAGTATTTTTGTAGGCTTTGGTTAAATAAATAAAGTGCTTTACGGCACTAAGGTTTCAAGGAATCTTCTCTGTGACTTTTTTTTTAATGATTTTGCTTAATTTCCTCCTTCCGTTTTTTTTTTTTTTTTTTGTTAAACCAGTTATGTAACACAAACCTTTCATGAAGATATTCCTGTTCTTGGCTGCTGTATTTTTGCAAAGTCCTCCCAGCAGAGGTAACTTCAGTTACTTATGGTCATATCACTGACCTTGAGTGAGCCTGGCACCTGTGACAGCAGAAGCACTGCACGATCCGTACCAGCCTTGCGCTTACTTTTGTGCAATACCAAGACTAGCGCAAACCGCAGTCATGTAGTAGGCTAAAATGCGCAATAAGGGCTTTTAAGAGCACTGTGGGAGCACTTGCTTATCCTTTCTGGACACTTGGCAGGGAATTCTGGATGGCCATGGAGGACTACGGGTGGTCTATGGCAGTAGCCTGCAGCCACTCTACGAAGCAGTTCAGTATGCCCCCTTGGCCATCTAAGCCAACCGATCCAAGCTGCAGAAGGGTTTTGTGTGCAGATGGCAGCTAAGTAGGGCAACACCTGTGCTTAGCTCAAGTTAACATTGCAAAGAGAAGCACTTTTGAAGTAATAGATAAAGGAAGTTTGAGAAGCCATATGGTCAAATGATGACAAAGGAACTGGGTGGTGGCATTGGGATTATCTATCATCAGCCCCAAACGGGACGTGCTTCAGGTGAGCATCCATGTGGCTTACTTTAGTGATCTGCAGAATGGTGCTATCATGTTTGCTTGTCTTGCAAGGAATTAAGGCAGGCTAATTCAGCAGTGCTGGATTTGCAAAACTTTTTGAAACCTTTGGGTGGAAGGTGCATTGTCACGCGTGAAATGTTTGTTTCCTGTTCTCAATGCTGCCAGCACACACGCATGGGTAGCCTCAATTGATGGTGCCTTCTGCTTTCTTTGCAGTGACAAATGTCAGTTCCACTTCATCAGTACAGGATGCTGGCACTGTCTGTAACATAAATCCTCTTCGTACCCCTGCACCTCAGCATGGCGGGGCGGGCTCCAACATGAGAGGCAAACGATCCTTTGCCTCTGGTCCCTCACGCCAGCACAGCCATGGAGTCGATTGCCTAAGTGGCAGGGGTCTGAAAGATGGAACTGCACCCCAAGACACCGCTCTGCCATAGCACACGAGATCAGAAAGAGAAGCTGGGATCTTCCCTGGTTGTACAGACAACCTCAGGAGCTGGGGTAGTGCTTATCCCTACCTTACTCACGCGACTGAGTAACGCTCATTTTGCTACCAGCTTGTCTTTGCTACTTCCTGACTTTTTATTTTCACAATGGTTTGTAGCCATCTCCTGAGGACATGATCTGTAGCCTCTGAGCTTCATGTGATTCAGCAGAGCAGTTCTGCATTCCTACTCAGGACAGCAGAAACGGTCAGCGGTACAGCAAGCTGGACCCCTTTCTCGCAGAAGGCACCAGCCTGCCACGTGCAGTGCCGAAAGCTGGCTCTGCTGAGGGAGCGTATCTTGCCCCTGTAGGCAGTGGAGGGATGCTTCATACATCTCTGTGCAAGGCACCTTCTGCATAATCCAACAGCTGTATGCTTTTTGCCAGTTGGTAAGGTCGATTCCTGTACTTTAAAGGGTAGAAGGAAATCAGCACGTGCTGTGGGAAAATGTTAAACAAAGAGACTGTCGGATGTGTAGGATGACAGGATTCAACTCCCCTGGCTGATGGGTACACAGCCCTGTGCTGCCTGTCAGCGCAGACATTCCTCTCCTCCTGACAGAGAAACAGGCATGGCTGCCAAAACAGCTGAGGAAAAATAGCAATTTTTTTTTAAATATTACTTTGAGATCTGAGGACCACAGGATCATATTGAGAAGTTGCTGTCCAAAGGGTGGTTGGTCTCCATGGGGTTTCCTGCCAGTGCTCCCCAGGACCACTCGTAGCACAGAGGGTGCAGCCCACTGCACTAATGGTGCTGCTCTTTGGGTGACTCAACTCCAAAATCTTAACAGCGTCATGACTAGCAGTGTTAGCTCACAAACACCGAATCCAAACACCAGTTGGGGCTTCTCTGCTGTGGACAATGACACCTTCTGGAGGCAGGCAAGCTTCCTATGAACTTCTGAATGTTAAAATCCTCTTACAAAACCAAATAGGCTTCAGAGAAAGCCCAAGGGCATATTTCAGAGCACTTTGGATTTTAGCCTGTTTCAGCCTCTGCTGCCAGCTATCCATCTGTCCTGCTAATGTACTTCATAATGCAGCTAGGTAATGAGCCTACAGCTCCTTTATTGGTGGGATTATAATTGCAAGGGGAAAGGGAGACAAACTTGTTATGTGAGATTCGGGGGGGAGGACCATAGGGGGATTTTCTCTTTTTTTTATTCAAACACAGTTAGAGTACCTATCGTTCCAGTGAAGTTATCCCCATTAGTAAGAAGTATGTCCCTTTTCCTTGCCATGGGGAAGCTGAACTCTGGTTCAGAGGACTTGCCACAGGGGCTCTCAGAGGTGATGTTTCACTGACATGAAGTGGTGTCTCTGGATCTGGCCGTGCTGCCTCAACAGAGTATGGAAATGGGCAGACCAATCGGGGCAAGAGGAACATGCTTTTGCTATTATGTTTTCCCTGCACATTAAAAGGCAGAGATTTTAAATACAGAGCTCAGAAATGCTCCAACTCCAGCAGTCACAGCTTGCCTTTTGTTCATGCCTGGAAACTACTCAGCTGGCACAGGTGGCTTCTTAAGGTCCAGCCAGCATGGATGGGATACAGCAGGATCAAGCCTTGGCCATGCTCCTGCTCCTCCTCCACAGGTCCCCTCACCTTCCACTGTTCCCCTTGGTGCCTGAAGGGATCCCTGCAAGACCCATTTACATGGCTCAGCCTTTCCTGGACTGCTTTGGTAATTTCCCCTTTTGCAAAGGAATGATAGCAGGAGGCACATACATCCGTTATCACCCTTTACCATCCTCTACAATGGGTAGAAACTGATCTTTGTAGTGGTTTATGGCTTTAGAAGCTATTGTGCTTTCAGTTAATTCCTTGATTTTTAGCTGCCTGAGTCACTGATGAGCTGACTGGTCTGATTTTAGTGGCTTTTATTTTGTGTTCCTTGGAATGGCGTTGCCCAGTGGTAGGCAGTTTACCATCTAAATAGACTAAATATAGAAGAATTGTCATATCTTGCAGTCATGGTGGGGAAAGAGGATTTGTTTTATTTTGATGAGTAGTCTAAATATTTTCGTATCTGATTTTGGCATTTCAAATGCAGAAAGGGCTGCCTTTGAACTCCACTTAGCTACTGAGAAATGGCACTTCTGCTTTATGTCACCAAGGCATCATCTTCTATAGATTTCTAATAAGGTTTGGATCTGACCTACCGTGAAATCGCCGTGTCAGAATAAGTTGACTGTTTTCAAGTACATTTCTCATGTAAGCACTTGCCTTAGTTTAAAAATAATAGCTAAGCTGATATTTTAGTAATTTTATGTTTCTCTGATTATGAGCTTCTCATGATTATAAAAGTCAACTGTAATATCGTCATGGCAGTACAATTATACAAAGCTGGTGTAGCCAAAATTTAAAAAAAAAAAAAAAAAAAAAGATTATACACATGCTATATTTCTGGAAGCAGCCAAGAATAATAGAAGCTGAAAATTGTCAGCAACTTTGACAATAGAAATCAGAGCCTTCAGGAGAGGCACACAAATACTGAGACTTCCAAAATGAGAGGTTACTCAGGAAAAAAGCTTGATCCCAGTGCTTTTCATCAGGGCACATGCAGGCTGACCCCATGGACAGCTCAGGTCTCCTGACAGCCAGCAGCACTCCAGTTTCAAGGTAAGAGTCTCTTTCTCTTGCACTGTGGTGCTTCAAATGGAATTGAGTTTCCTCTAAGCTTTATGCTTGATGGAGCAAAATAATGTCCTAATTGTTGAAAGATTAGCTATAGCAACTTTAAAAAAAATAAATTAAAAATAGTCTGAATTATAAGATAGACAAAAAAGCTTATACTCAGGCTGGCTTTAATGCCACCAAACAGATTTAGTGTTAGCTGTGGCTCTGCCTTTAAATGTCAGCTTGTATCCGGCACTGTTAAAGAAGTACCCCCCTCAGAGAGCCCAATTCTCCAGCAGGACCACTCTACTGGGGAAAATGTTGAAGAACAATGCACAGGCAGAAATAAAAGGCCAAACTGCTGCAGCTGCATCGCTTGAAAAATAGAAGCCCACACTAAAAGAACAAGGGCTGCCTTGGACTGTTTGAACAGCCAATACCATACCAGCATCAGGAGGCAAAGACAAGTGCAATTCTGCCGTCAGCTACCCAGTGTAATAAATTACAGTAGCGATCACATTCCTGAAGACTCATTTATGCTGTATCCTGTTTTTCCGCCAGGATAAGTACCTAATTTGGTTCAGTTTGGAGAAAATAATGATGTTTATTGGTTAATTGGGTTAATAAATAATTGTTGCATACCACGTGTATGCATACTGAGTGTTTTATCTCACGAACTCATCTAAGCCCTTTGAACCTAGTTATCTCCTCATCCTTTGTACACAATGTATCTTATGTCTCATGACCATCACTCTTCAGGCAGATGTTAAATATCAAATGCTTAGAACGGCAACACAGGCACCAACATACCCTTCATTTATAACCAGAAAGTCCCACCACCCACTCACCCTGGCTTGTCAAGCCTCAGAAACCAGAGACAGGTTGTTGACCTCCCTGGGAAGTACCTTGCATACAGCAGCATCTCTGCTTTGTCAGGCTGGCCTGGTATTATGGAGGGCTTGGGATGCCCTACCCAGTAGGACAGCAACTCACACACACACTCACTCAACCCCTTTTGCAATTGCTGTGCAAATTATTCCTCACCTCACCAGGGCTTTGTGTGTATTTTAACAAATGTCTCACAGGTTCGGTAGTCTTTGCACATTAAGAGAGAACTATCTTCACCTGGAAGGATGAAGCCTGGGACTCTAAGCTGTTGTATTTTCTTTTACGTTTTCAGGCTCATTTTTCATAGGGAGAATGAATGACCGCCACACTCATTTTCCCCTTGTTTTTCCCTCAGCTCAGGTTGTCCTTTGTCCTGTCTAAGCTAGAAACAGAATCAGCAAACAGGACGGAGCATGTTCCACCACCATTTCCTTAATCCAATCGAGCAGAGTTTAGTCCTACTGAGAATTACTCTAGCCAAGCTGCTTTAGACCTGTGCTGAAGGCACCAATTGCTCTCAGACCAAGCGGGAAGCTCCTCAGTGCCAGCATTGCTGAAGTCTGATCTGCCACAGATTTGCATCCTATATCCTTTAGCCTTCCCTGCAATTTCCCCCGTGTCCCATCCCTGACCCTTCCCTGTCTTTTCCATGCCCATCCCCTTCACACCTGCGAGGGCAAGTCCCAGCAAGGGCAGCCTGGAAAGGACAGCCGTGCCAGCAGGCTGGCTGGGAACTGCCTTTGGCACGGATGAGGGCTGAGTTACTGCTGCCTGCCAGCAGCAGGGTGTGTGTCTCTTGTCTACCCACATGCCAGTGTCGCGAGTTATCCTTCACAGGTCTGAGACCTCTGCTTCCTCTCAAATTTGTTTAAAATTAGCATATGGATGTAAAAGCTATGAGTGCTTGCGTGTGAGGGGCAGGGAGGGTAGGGCTACAGAGATGTAGTTGTGTAAGCATAATTCACTTAGGAAAATATGCTAAAAATAACAAAGCTACATCATCACATTCTTTCACAATGCTTCAGAAGAACTGGAGTGGCGCTTACAGCTGCGATGAATCCGTACTAAAACCAAAGCAAAGTAGGTGAGGATGGGAGAAAACCCTCTGTGTCCTGCTCTCTCTGCCAGGCCACACTGGACCAGGGTGCTGGAGCCCCTTACCCCATCCCGCTCCACAAATCCCCACTTACACACAGGCCACAGCACAGATGCCGAGCAAAGTCCTCACCACTGTGCTCCAGGTTAGCATACAGAAATCTCGTTAAAACCTCCTCTCATCTGAAGGGCTCCCCTGCCTCCTGAACAGGTTTTTGAAGACAGCTTGTCAACAGGGATGAAGCCAGGTGTTAATCTGTGTTCCCCCCAAGCACGCTGACTAATTAACTAAGTTCACAGGCTGGCTTTCTGGGAGCTCTGCTTGCATTTGTATGAAGGAGGAATATGACCATTCAGGAAAGGAGAGACTGTAGGAACACTACGACTTTTCAGACCAAAGCTTTGCTAAAGTTTAGGGTAGCTGAATACAAAATCGTGTGCCTATTCACCCCTAGTTCTGACTTCTTTAAACATTGCTGCCCTAAGCTGACTATTCCCGTTACCACTCACTTTTAGTATTTTGTGGTTTGGGAGCCTTTGCCGATGGAGGTGGTTGGCTCGTACAAGGAAGGCTCCTGCTGCAAACAGTTGACACACTGAGGATAAGATAGGAAGAAAAGAAAGAAACCGATAAGAAAGAGATCACAATGTACTGCTGAGACTGTATCTGTCAGTACAGCAGGCGGTGGTCTCAGCACACCAGGAGCTGAATCACTGCTAAACACTGTGTAGTAGGGTGTAGATATGGGCTAAGCAGTGTCTTCTTCAGCAGAGCCTGCAGAAAGAGAAGCGAGAGGCTTTGGCCGCTGGGACCCAGCTTATAGGAGGAAGCGCTTTGCTGAATATAAACCTGGAGGGCAATGACCAATGGCACTGTGGGCACTTCAGAGGTGGGAGTCAAGCTCTCGGTGAGCGATGAGCAGGAAAGAAAGGCCACTTGTTTCTCTGCTCCCAAATTCTGCCCCCTTCCTGAGTGTGGAACCGGCCTGGCAGTGCCGAAGGGGACGGGAGCAGGGCCGTGGCTGAGCTGCTTCGGCACCAGCTGCAGCTCTTGTGCTTCGGGACTTTGTTTTCCCTGTGGAATGTTTGCTGTACCTAAGATGAGTAGACAGTCATTTCCTTTTCTGAAGCTATGTTTTGCTGTGGAGACACTCAGCTGGCCCCATCCCCTAAGCAGTAAGAGATACTGCTGTAGTGGGGGCACTTATGTCCCTCATTTATATCCATCTCCTAGGGCTGTCTTTACAGCAGGTTGGTTGGTGCAAAGGAATTGAACACCATGCTGGGTGTCTGTGCTACATGGGACCTGAAGGAAACAGGACAGATGCTTTCTGATAAAGAGAGGAAGAAAAGGCTGACAATTCATGTGGTGCAATGCTGAGGGCTGCAATAAAAAAAGGAATCAACATTTCTTTTTGACGGAGCCACGTTCCAATGGCTAAACAGGCTTTATAGTCAAGAAAAAGCCACATTTACACTGCGGTAGAAAATAGTGAGCGTACACTTTTATTATCTCATTAACACCCTCTCCCCCTCTCCCCAGGATCATTTGGCTGCAAGTCTGGCAGCACGGTACAATAATGTTCCCAGCAGAAACAGCTGGTACGGAGACAGGATATTGTTCAAAAAGGCCTGAGAGACATCATCACCAGGTGGCATTTATCAGCTGTATGCAAACGCTGTGCTTGAGTAAGGCAGTCTAAGAAAGCGTATCTTTCTAAAAAAAATAAGAGAAGTACAACTTAGCAAAGAGAGGATTTGTAGCTGAAACCTCCTTTTTGGTATAGGTGGAAGGGGAGGGAGTAATAAACAGCCCTGTTAAGCTAGTCCGTTGGCTTTGAACCAAAGTAATGAGGCATGCGGGTGCTTTGACAAGGAGCCAGAAACTGCATTTTGCCACTGATTTGACTTCTACCTTTTTTGTCTCTTAAGCTGACAGTAAATTCCTCACAGTCCACTGAGCATATCAAAATGGAGCTCAGGCTAGATCTAATGCACTGTTAATTGGGGATATAACCTTTTAAAGTACTACTAGGAAAATAATTCACTTAATTAAATATTTCCAGTTGTGGAAACCACCCTCTAGGCAAATTGCACCACCTCTTCCCCCTTTCACACACAAAATGTAGAATAAAAATGGATATGCTCATTTTTTTCCTGCACACAGCATTTCCCACACCCGTTCCTTCTCAGCTGTCCTTCCTGGGGCTGCTTGCACAGGAGGGAAGATTACTCTAGTGCTTGGGTCAGGGAAGTGGGAGGGTGAGCTCCCGGCTCTGCTGCCCGCTTGTTTTGCAGCCCTGGACAAATTCTTAACCCCTCTTTGCGACAGCTTCTGTATCTATGTGGCCTGGAGACAAGCCTTCCACCCCATCACTCTGCTCATTGATTAAGTGTCCACAGGCAGCTTAGATCTCCTTTGGTAGGAGGTGTGAGATAGAAGAGGATTAAGAGTTTGTTCAGGCCACAGCGCTGCTGGTCTGTTCCTCGGATAGGATATTGTTCAGCTCCAGGCACAACAGACAAACCCTGCCTCTGGGGAATTGCAAGCAGCATGACCCCACCACCTGATCAAAGGTGCATGACCATTCCAGGGAGCCTCTGGTGGCCTGCATTGGCAGAGACCATGTAGGAGGACAGAAGTACGCAGGAAAATAGGCCTAGTTATTTTGTACAAATCTGCCTGACACTTTAGAGAATCTCATCATGAAAGAAAACTTGGGGGTTGTACGGAGACAAGCCTCCTGAAAGGAGAGCATCAAATCTTAAACCCTCTTGCAGGAGTACTTTTTTCCTCCAGATGCAGTACCACCACAGCTAGACTGAAAATGTCACCACTGGGCTTCTGGATCCCTTTCATGACATGAACACAAAGTTTCTACTGGAGAACAAAGTGTTTTAGTCATCTTTTAACAACCATCTCTAACTAACTTGCAGGACTTGTCCTCCAGTAGATAGGCTTCTTATATCTAAAAGGTGCCCTGCAGCGAAAGGATTGAATCAAAACATACCTGTGTCTTTGTGCACAGTCGCTGTTCAGTGTATAACCTGTACCAGGTCCCCAAGCAGTTCCTAGTGCCTCTGTTTTGTCCAAGGGCACATCTATGCTACCACTGGTATCTGCTAATATTTCTTCTTTGTGACTGAAGGAATTTCCCCATCTCTGTGCATTTTGCCTGCCTCCCACTAGGTACCACCACAGATATTTACAAATGATGGCTTGTAAGTGAGGAAGGCACAGCAAGTCACACATTAGATTTGCTTGTACTGCTCAGAGACTTGTTAACTTGCTCTCTCCCACAAACCCTTCAAAGGCTGGGAGGTGCTTTCTCCAGCGTCCCCCATTGCAGCAGCGCAGGAGGCAGGTGATGGAAGCCCAGCTTTGGCTTGGGACATCAAGTGCACAGTGCTGCTCCGGGGGCTGCTGTGCACGCCAGGTTTGAAGGTAGCTCCAAAAGCACTTTGGGGCGTCCCGACCTGTGAAAGGATGGTGTTCCTCAGCTGGCAGGAGACGCTCGCCTTAGAGCTTGCTCACTGCTCGCAATGAGAGCGCTGGCCAGCTGCAACACAGAAACTGCCTTTCAAACTGCTTCCTCAAAACCAAGGAAGAAAGGGGTTTGGGTTTTTTGGCCTGTAATGAAAACAAAGGGGAAGTGGGGAAGCCACATTGATGATCTGGGTAGAAATTTTACTATCTACTCCAACAGGAAGGGTGTTTTCTGACAGGCTCTTCAGGACACCTGTTTTTCACTGCAGCACACCTCCCAGCAGTGCTGGCTCTATCGCTCGCTGGTGTGTTTTGACAAGGAGCTTGCATTCCTTCTGACATTATACATTCAGAAGAGGCCAGGGTAATCTCTTTGCCTGACCTTCTGCCTCATGCAGGCCACAGAAGAGCCCAAGTTCATTAATACCTGAATTTATTCGACATGAAAATTAGTCTGGCATAACCACTGCAAAATTTATCTTTAACAGCCCTTCGAAATAATAAGCCCTCAGAAAGACAATGTTCTGCTGTCTGAGTGTAGCAGTAATTATCTGATTATAGGAGACATTTCAGACCCTTTTGTACGCAGCTGTTATGAGTTGTCCTACCTGTGCCTGTTTCTGAGTGAGTTTTAAGTACATTAATTGATGCCACACGCTGCCTCCATAAGGAACACGTGAGTCATTTGGCAGATCATGTGAAGCCAGTTGGGGGGTCTCAGCCCAGGTCATAGTGGAGGGAGAGATGTCAACATCTCAGGGAGCTCCCAAGTGTCCATCCCACAGCTGAAATGGCTGGGGACCCCCCCACTTTAAAGAATACCCTTGTTACAGAGGTTTATGTAACATCTGGATAGGTGCCTCTGGTCTCTGGCCCTGTCAGTGTGATACCTTTCACTGGCAATGAGCTGGAGCTATTTTTAGGATTCAATGGGGAAACAAACCTCGCAGTGGTCTCATTGCTTAATTGCTCTCTATTGCCTTAAGTACAATGGCTAACAGCTGAAATGGACTTTGGGGTGTTGCCTACAGAGCTCTGTAATGGTTTCCTGCTTTTTCTTTCTATTTGAAAGGTATTTTAAGCTGTTCTACCTTTCCTGGACTGCCCAAGAGGAGTGCACTGTGCTGTGCACTTTCATCAGCTGATTCTGGGAAATGTCAGTTATGCTGTTCTTCTGTAAGTAATACGTTTCTTGAACGATTTAAAAATAGCACAGTATGAAACATTTCCCTCTTCTCTCTTCTGGAGGAGAACTGAGGGGGAGTTAACTCTTTTCTGCTTCACTGGAGCAAGAAGTCGTACAGTGTTCAGGGGCTCTGGGGCTGGAACCAGCTACTGGTGCCGGCAGAGGCATCGTGACGAGGGCGCCTGGTGGGAACCTGAGCTAAAGGAGGCCCTCATCATGGTGGAGCCGCCGGCAGTCCCAGCACACGTGGCAGCTGTGTCAGTGCAGGACATGGCAGGACTGGGCATCTGAACGCTGACCTGCCTCTCTGCTGCTTTTACTTTCCAGCCAGCGCCCACACGGCCAGCTGATGCTGATCATGTTAAATGTCCTCCCACTGAACTGCTCCAATACACACTAACCATAGAGTCTAAACCTACGCTGGGAACTACATCTCTCAGACATCCACATCAGTCCTATTGTACCATCCCATTTTTAACCCCTGTTGGAGCACCTCAGGACTGGCTGCTTGGTCTGTGCCTTGTGTTCACTGGTGTCTCCTTCGCTGTTCAGTTTCTTGTTAACCTCCCCTCCCATTTTATTTTGACCTTCCAGCATCTTTTTCCTTTCTTCTTTGGTCCTCCCCTTCCTGGCTCGTTCCTTTTTGCTTCGCCATCTCTGACATTTCCTGCGGGGGCACCTTCTCCTACGCTCCTCATCCGAAGGCAGCTTGAAAGACAGTCATCTGCCATGCTGTCCCAGGGAGCTGCTTGACAGCGGCCTGCTGTGATAAACCTGTATCTACATATGTCAGAGGGCGAAGAAAGGTTCTTTTATCGCCTGAGCATCAGAAGCCTATATTCATCAGACACAGCTTCCCCTGTCCATTTGCACTTGCCATGCACTTTTCCTCTGGTCTGTGGCCCCTTTGGGACTACTCTGGTAACCACAAGGTTGGGAAATACTGTTTCAACCACAAAATGCAGCTTCCTCTTTTGATGACAATTAACTTTTCCCTTGTGCCTGTGGACAGCCTAGAAACATTTAAACAACAACTGCTCTTGGCCTGCTTGTGTAAGCACCTCCAAGGTGCCCACGCAGTCACTCAGATTTTTTCCCTGATGGCTCTCTCTGGACGCTTGTCTCCTCCAAACCTCCCCTGCCGAGTGCAGCCCCTTCCAGTTTTGCCTCCCCCTCGGTGTGACCCAGGTTTTCTAGATGCAAGTGGTCAGTGCAACCACACAAACGCAGATTGCCCACATCATCTGGAGGTGGAGGAACAGTAGAGGTCAGTAAGAGTTTACTGGCACATGGTGGTGGCAGAGGGGTGAAGAGGAGAAACAGTGATGCAGTTAATTACAGATGACTTGTTGTGGTTCTGGCTGAGGTTTAGTGCCACCTTTGCTCTGGGCTGCAGGAAGGGCTACACAGGAGAGCGTTTGCTTTGGAGCCTGCCCCGTTGAAATGAATACAAATATCCCCACCAGCCTCATGGGTCTGGGGCTTTGGGACGTCTCTTTTCAAAAAGGTATCTAGAGGTACATCAGGGCTTCAAACTGCTTCCAGAATGGTACTGTCTCATTTTGTTTTCTTTCTTTTCTCACAGGCAAGTATTACTTGTGATCGGTCACCCTTGCTTTCTCTGCCTGCCCATAACTGCTTTAAAGCACTGATTAGATGGTTATAAATCACGAGGGATCTATGGTATTTTGTATCACTCTGAACTTTGGCATTATAGCTGAAGTCTTGAATGCACTCTCCAGCAAATCCACTCGATACAGGTTTCTGTTTATTCAGCAGTGATGTCGTATCAAACTTTCTGGAGCACTCTGATGGAGACTTAAGTTTATTAAAAGAAGCCTGGACAGCAGACCCAAGTTTAGCTGCAGCCAATTTATTCAGTAAGACAGCAAGTTGGGTAGCAAGGCAGAAGGATAACTCTCACCTCTGTGCTGATGTCTGGCTTGAGAGCCTGCATCTGCTCCATCTGCAAATGCTGCCATGTGCAAGGGTCTGTCCTGAACAGGAATTATCTGCACCCACAGCAACCCAGGGTTTCAACCTTAGCTCATGTGAAAAAGACACCCATGTGCTTGATTTGTCTCCCCTTGAAAATAACACTGGCCAAGATGCATTTTCCACCAAATAAAGGCCCTGCAGACACAAAGAGAAACAGTAGTAAATTTTGCAAGAAAATGTTTTCCAGTGGGAAAATACTAAGTTGCTAATATCTCTCAGAAACAACTTATTTTCCATGAATTTTCAAACAACAGGAAGGAAGGTTTCCAAAGTTGCTTGGCAAGCAGCATTGCATCAGAAAGATGCATGGATTTTCCCACAAGTTTTCTTGCTCCTCAGGAACCCACCAATATTTGCCACACTTCTCCAGCCCTTCTCTGAAAGAGATGCAATAGCTGAGAATGCAGGGCTTTTACACTCCCTGATAAAGTGTTTGCTGGGAGATAGGGACTCGGGAAGCCCTTGACAACTGCTGACTAGAACTGGCATGGTCCTTGTCATCTCCACCACTCCTTACAGCTGAATATCTGCACTCAAACCTCTCCACTGCAACGGCAGAGATTGTGTCATTTCAAACCAGCAGCTACCCCAGGTCTGTGAAGCTTGTTTCACCAAAAGGAAAAAAACAAAACGTAGCTACATCTGCAGTATGAATTTCCTGTGATTTCTGTTTCCTGGGCAATTCTGAAAAGAGTATTTTCCTTTAAGCATTGGAACAAAACCAAGAATGAGGGCTTCATTCCAACAGTATACCCCAAGTTTCAAGCAGCCCTTTGCATGTGCATGTTCCCTGCGATGCTTGATGCTGCCTGCACAGCCAGGCTGGGGCAGGGGGGGTCATCTCAACCCAGCTGAAACGCTAGCAGTTCTTGAGGGGCGTGGGAGGCATGTGGAAAAGGGTTAAAGTAAAATATTTTTAATGGCTTTTTGCTATGCATCTATAACAAAGTACCAGGACTAACTGCAGCCATGGCTTTCTACGAGCACAGCTTCGTTTCCCCAGTAGCAGCGAATTGTGCTGCTCTAGCGGGCTGAAGTGGGTTTTAAAGTGCTTCATACCTGTTCAGAATCCCCTGAGAATGCCGTGCGCTGGTGGCCTTTCTGAGCAGCTCGGAGGGGACCGGTGGCTGCTGCAGGGTCAGGGCACAGGGCACCTGTGCCAGGGGCCCTTCCTTCAGAGGTTTGCTGCACAGCCATAGCCAAAGCACTTTGATGCTGCCTGCCAGGCTCTTGGGCACTGTATTAGCAATAGCACAAGCTGCCTCACACAAGGAAGTTGGGCGAAATTCCATGTTTATGAAGTACAAGCAGAACATCCCAGGGCAGCATAAAATATTACCTTTTTTCTTTTCTTGGCACTCACAGGAACAGTTTGGATAGAGCTGACGACTCTGCTGTTGTTCATCGTTTATCATCTCTAGATTGTTGTGGATGCAAATCATTTGGCCGATTTCTCTTTTTTTCTGCTTCACAGATGGCAGTGTCCATGAAGCATGACACCCTTGCGGGCATCTGACTTACTGCGAGGCAGGAAGCTCAAGGACCTTTGGGGATAAAACGACCCTCAATATTAATTGACCTCTAATGTTCACGGACTGATGCGCTGTGATTTGCATGGTCCTCCCCAATACAAACTCTCTCTGCCTGGATCTTTGCTTGAAGACAGTGCTGCTTCCGAGAGAAACCTGTGCCGGTGATGGGCCAGCACACATAAGAGTGTAATTCTATTGCTGTGTTCCTTTATATTCATGCTTCAGCACCAGTTCAGCCTCTTCCAGGGTGGGGCTGTAATGCACTTAAGCTGTAGCTAGACTAAGGCAGCGTGGAATAAGCCCACCACTGTAATTTTACGTGAAAGGAAACATGCAGAAACTGCATTTCTCCAGCTGATGTCCTGTTTTTTTCCAGGGTGGACAGCTAACAGAGCTGAGCAGCTTCTGCAGCTGCAAACAAGGGTGTTTCCAGCCCCAAGACACACTGAATCAGTCAATGTGCTGTTCTCCTCTGCTGCCTCATTAGCAGTTAAAAACTAAGAAAACACAATGTCTTCCTCAAACATCTGCCTCATTTGCCTTCCTCTCAGCGTAGCAACAGCCCCCACCACAGACTAGCCCTCATTACAGCAGCTCGGGGCAGGGGAAGTGTAGGTCAAATTCTTCTCGCATAACAAGCTGCAACCCTGTGATCTTTAATAGGATTATACTGGGGGAAAAGGACAGGACCCAGCCTTGTGATTGCAGAGCAACTTATGATTCACGGACATCAGTGTACTACTATCAGGGGACATCCTGGATGCTGCCTCCTCCTCCTCCCATTAAGATTTCTTTGTGCAGAGACACAGGGTTTGTTCAGCTGTTCCTGACCTCAGTCCCTGACCCTACACAGCCAGCACCGTCCAGCTGCTGGTGGCTGGGCTGAGTCCAGAGCAGGATGGAGCAGCCCAGTGAGCAACAGAGATGAGCAGACATGCTCTCTTGGGGCTTGTGCCTTGGGTTTGACTGCCTTTTGGGCTGAATCGTAGTACAATTCGGTCTCATCGCCTCCTATCCCTATAAAATACAGCTTCTTTTTGCCTTACGGCTCTCCCCCGGAAGAGTATTTTGCTGACAACATGCAGGCTGGCATGGGCTGCAGTACTGGTGACTCCCAGAGACAAGCTTGGAATGATGCTCCTTCTCTCCTGCATGCAACTTTTTTTGGTGAAACTTACAGGATTCTTGCTATTTTTGAGGCCCCCTTTGTCAAATTCGGTCAAAATTGGCTAACAGGCTTGAACATAAGGGTGACAAAATGGGTAGTCCACGAGATCACATGAAACTTCCTTCCGTAGGAAACAGGTCTAAACCATACCTAAAACTAGGTGAAGGAGTGCAATGCGTTAGGAAGATGGGCAGATTTACGGGACAGAGCCGGGGCATGTGCAGAGGCACGTGCCCCTCTCCCAGGAGCATCCTTCTGGATCGCCCTTACAGCCAAACAGCCCATTCCCACCCTCAGTGAAAAGCTCTTTCCTCCATGTATGATGGGCCTGTACTGAACGGTAAAGACCTAGGCAATGTTGAATCATGCATTTGCCAACTCCCACCATCACTAATGCACTGTACGCCACTTCGGAACAAAGGTTCGGGGTTTCTAGAAATAGAGAGCAATAAAATACCATGTCATCCGCCTGAAGATTCAGCAGCCCACGTGTTCTCCCACACTCACTGCTGCAAAGGTACCACGCCGGTGCTTTGGGTAGTCCTCTGGCTGTTCCTTCGGTAGCAGGTTAGATTCAAGCTCTGACTCCTGAGCAGGGGCATGCTTCAGAGACAAGTGCTCACATAAGTGGCATTTACCAGGGGAAGCAACCCTCTCTGCATCAGGATGAAACTTGTGTGAGTTCAGGACAGAGGAATGCTACCAGCAATATTATCAGTACAGCCTTCATTCTTCTTTAGCAGGAATGGGATGCTCTTACTGTAACCAAGCCTTAATACAAACCCCTATCTTCTCAATTTAGCCCACCCCTTCATTGCAAAATACAAAAGTTGGTAAATAAAATTCCTAACATATCCTAGTAGGGAGAAGAGCTTCTCCAGAAAGTGTCTATTTATATAATCTCTGCAGCGCTCGGATACCATGGAAATCAGTAAAGAATAATACCTTGGTGAGCCTGTTGCATTGCGGCGTTATGTATCACTCGCTGTTTGTTACCAAGCTTAAACCTCTTTCAGGCTTTCTGCCCCCAGGCTGGCCCCAGCAAGTAGCTATATTTTGGGATCACGTTGCATTTTCCACAAATTTCACCATATTATTTCTAGCCATTTTTCCTTTCTCTGAGCCTGCAGCTCCTCCCTATCCAGTACTCTCCAGGAAGAGCAGCCAGGTAATGCTTATTCCTCCACCTGGCTCCTGCATGGGCATAGTTCTGAATACAGATTGCAGGCTATTTAACATTGCACATCTCAGTACCACCCCACAATTCTCTTGTGCTCTCCCCTGATACCTTACTGCCAGCTATCCTTTATTAGCAGCGCTTTGGGCGGTTTTTAAAATTGTTAAGTCTTTGTCAGAGCCAAGGCAATTTGAATGACGGTTGAGGAACTCTTTTCAAATGTGCTACTGAGACCCAAATATATTCCACCTTATCACATGCCCCCTGAATCTACTAAGCTTGCAGTTCTAGCTGGTAGATTAATTTAAAATTCATTTTGCTGGGGCATATGTACATTTGTTAGACTGCTCATCCCATATTCTGAGGAAACTGCCTTTTAGGCAAACCTATTGCTGGGAAGTCTAAAGACCAAAGTCCAAGAGGGTTTAGTTCACATCCAGCCCTGCGGTGGTTCACTCATTAAAAGAGATTTCACATCTGTCCACAAACTTCATGCTGCCTTCTGATGGGTCACAGGCTCGTTAGAGACTCCTGTCTTCTGCTCATTTTATGTGATCGATTGTGATTTCAAGCTCCAAACCCTGATCCTCCCCTTACCAGAGTCCTGCAGGAATATCTGATTTCTCCCTGGCACTGGTGATTGCTGTGGACCTCAGAGCAGCTCAAGTCAGGCAGATGGGCAGCCTCCAGAGGACCTGCCTTGGGGGATAAAGATTAGGCTACAGCTTTACATGGATGGTTTACCAACATATTTATCTGATGCTAGAGAGGTCACACATCCTTTTTTTTTTTTTTTTAAGCACTTGGGACATTAAGAAAAAGCTTTAGACTGTCTGTAAATATGTACAAAATATGAATTATTCAGCATTGCTGAGAATAGTTCTGTTATTCAGGGAGCAGCCCAATTCAAAAAGCTCTCCAGGTGTAAAGAACTATGAAAGCAACACCAGAATAGAAAGGAATAATGCGTGGCTTAGGCTATAAACAGCCATGTGTACTGAAACACGTGATAGGTCCTAGCCCTGGATTTGCTGGCCCGCTGGCCATGGGTACACGTGTGTTGAAGTGGCAGCTGCACACCCTGTGAGGAGAGAGGGATATGTCCTCTGTCTGTTCTTTCCCTACAGCAGTTTGGGGGCTTCTGTTTGAATCAGCAACTTTGTAGGTAAAGACCAAGTCTCTCAGCCAGCTACTTCAGCGAGTGGTTAATAGGACAGCTCTGGTCTCTGCACCCCTGGTGTGCTTCATACTCACCCCAAGAAACAAGCCACATTGAGCACTGCAGGGATGTGTCCTTCTACAGATGCCCAACGCACCTCCTCACAGTATTTACAATGATCTTTTGTCGCTTCTCAAACAATAATAAAAATGCAAAAGAAAGCTTTCGTGCTGTAGGCAACTGCAAATTCTAGATCATTTGGGCTATTAACCTTCTTACTTGTGGATACTGCAAACATTTAAAGATCTGCTTGGCTAAGCACCCTTTCATTAGCTCACATAGCTGGAAGTTAGTGGAGATATATGAACAAACTGAACAGAATGCAATGAATGACTGCAAGGAAGATCTAGGTGGACTGCTGAAAACAAAGTAGCTTTATTTTGCAATTTCTAATAAAAACCAACATTTTGATTAGAAATTTATGTACACATTGATTAAATATATTATTCTTCAAAAGGAAGCAAATTGCCCTATTCTTGCTGACCAAGGCTCAAAGAGTTAATGCTTGTAGCATAGTCAAGTGATGACAGGAAAGACCCGAGATGGTTTAAATACTATGAAGAGCAAGGAGCCAATTAGCAGAATGGACCAGGATAGCATTAGCATTCAAGGGTAAAGATAGGAAAGGAAAACGTGGAGTATCAGGAAGGACTTTGTAGCAGTGAGATATGCAAAATTATCTCCCAAGAGTAAAGTGGCAGAAGCTCTACTGCTTGGTACCTTTAAAATTAAGTTGGACAAAGCGATAGTGAGTGAATGCAAGATAACAGTTCTGCTTCAGCAGGAAGATGGGCTCAAGCTATTTTCATCTTCAACTCCTTGGAGCCGGCTGTTAGCACGGTCGTTTCTAAGCAGGAAACTAAAAGCATTCCCATGATAGCAGGTAACAGAGAGCTATGCTTGTACCTATTACTAGCTCTGGCAATTTTAAGACATTTTGCCAGACAGATCTATGAAGAATAGGAAAAACCATGAGGGCCGAGACTGCTTTTCAACTTTTTCAATGCTAAATCAAGAAAAATCCAACACAAAATTCTAAAATAAATAGTGTGAGAGAAAGAAATTTAGAAGTAGATGGAAAAGAAAACAATAGGATTTATATACACACACAGAGCGATATAATTAGTTTACTACATAATAGAGAGTCATTACAACATCCGAACAGGAATTTACATGTCTGGACTATTGATGACGTTCCCCTAGTTTGCCTTGTAAAAGAGATGAGTCATCAATATTTTCTGGTTCCAGACTAAATTAGGCATTTTTTACAGGAGCTGTTGCAAAAAAGCCTCTCTCTTGTGGCAGCAGGGGAGTCGGGGCTGGGCTGGGACAGGTTCTACCACTGATTTCCTGCATGACCCGAAATCGCTTCCTCTACCTTCCCCAGGGTAACCCTGATAACATGACAGTGGATGGGACCGTTTGCCATGCGTGCTGCACCTTATGTCTCTTGCTCAAATCCTTCTGAAGACAAAACTCTCCCAGCTGTGACTAAATATTAGTCACTCACAGACACAGGGACTTGAGTGAAGTGCGGTTAGCAAAATCACAGCCTACTATGGTGAGAATTTAATAAGAGTATTTAAACTCCCAAAGGTTAAAACAGCTCCCTTGCAAAGCAACTGAGCTAGGTGCTGAGTTGCAGGCAACCTTAACATGGTGGTGAGCCAAGAAGTTGGGTGGGAGGTGGAGGTCAAGGGCAGCTCTCTGCAACCACCTGCTGCAGCACCCGATTTAAGGCGTGATTTGATACGCTGCGGATCTGGCTCCGTACCTGTTTGTGGGTTTGGCAGAGGGGCTTTAGGACCTCAGATCCAGCATTGCAAGAGAGAGACACAACCCTTAGGGAAAAAGGAAATTGTTGTGGAAAAAGCCTGCTATAACTCACGAAGGCAGCAGGCAGTTTTGAACTGGCACAGATCCTACATAATAAAAGCGACCTACTCGTTTAATGCATTTCGTTCAACAATAGCTGGGAACTGTAAGGCCCAGCTGTCCAGTGCAACACATCATCGTACAGTCAAGTAGATACCTATACATCTGACTTTAGCAAATTAAGCAATCCATTTACTGCCTATTTCTGCTACTACTGAGACTTGCACATGGGTAGTGTATGAGGGGAGAGCAAAGACAAGCGAGTCAGATTTGTGCTGCTGCCAATGTCTGTTATCACAGCAGAGAGGAGCATTGTTTAGATACTAGTCTGAGTCTTGAGATCTTGGCCAGAGTCATCTCAAAGCTGCAGGATAACTTCTATCAGCAGCAGCTCCCCGGGAGCAGCTAGGCTGACAGCATCACCAGCTGTACAGGGGAAGGACTGGCCAGATGGAAATCAGGCCTAATACATTTTATGCTTGGCAAACGTCACTATTAACAGTGATTGTGACCACATTTTCTTCAATCCACCCTTTCAAGTCTCAGGCTCACACTACAATCTGGTTAATGCTCAGAAGGGAGAACAAGTCACCCCCCTGCTCCCCCAGTGTATTCTTCTGGGAAAAGTCATAGGGTTATAACAGGGAAAATAGAACAGATCTGAAACATTTCTGGGCTACAAGCCCTGGACAAGCAGGGAGAACTGTTAAACTGTGAGACAGTTTTCAGGCAGAAAGGACACAGCCCAGTCTCATACTTCATTCAAAACTAGGCTACCAAGAGCATTGGAGAATATGGCGTAGGCAACAATCTTGCAGAGAGTCCAG